>JARHVA010005590.1:262500-292500 GCA_037957365.1 Torreya grandis | reverse complement strand
TTACTTATTATTAACTGAGTATGGATCAAATTTTATATATAGGGCTCTTTATGACATGATGTGTGCAGGATAACCATGGAAAAAGTGATAAGTAAAGGGTATGTGCATGGAGTTGGGGGACAATTATATGGACATACCCAACTATCTGTATATGTTATGGCTCAGAATACCTAGGCCATAACACATATGCATTATAACAATATCACATACGCATTATGTTTAAATATAGAAATGTGTATGCATCATATAAACACATACACGTTCTTATATTTAAACATAACATATCCCTGTTGTATAAACTACAAAACAAAAAAATCCATGATTTCTCTCATTCCATTTTGCTTCCCATTCATGTTTTGGTACTTTGTGGTCATGTTTTACCTTATAGATCTTGATTTTACCCTCTAGATTATTTTTTACCCTCTAGGTCATGTGGGAATAATTTATTTTACTCCTACATTCATGAGATTGATGATGCCACCACAAAGAAGAGGTACATTTTGTTTATTAAATCAAAATTTTTGAGTATCTTATGAATGTAAATTACATAGTTTGATCTGTAATTTTCTCCAGTAGGTCAGCATGCTCTACCTAAACCTCCACCTAACCCTTCACCTAATCCTCCACCTAATCCTTCACCTAACCCTCCACCCAACCTTCCCAAGCCTCTTAACCCTCAGCCTAACCCTCCTATAGTTCCACTAGATCCCCCAAGTAGTTAGGAGAATATAGTTACTCACATAGTAGAGAATAAAATTGAAATTGAGTAGATAATTTGGATAATAAGGGATCCCACTTCCAAGAACACCCATCTCACCTATTTGTCCAATACCCTAGAGTTAGTATTAGGTCAAGTTGACTCGATCACAAGTCAAATTGATAGATGCAGGTTATATAAGGATAGTTGTAGGGCTTACTATGCTAAAAAATTGTTAGCATATGAGGTGAAGAAGAAATATATAACAAAATATAAAATCTATGCCTTATTTATTGACCCAACCACTAATGCTTGATTTCTCATAATGACCAAATGTTTTCCAATCCATTGATGTCAACATAATTTGATTAAAGCCAATTTTTAGGAGTGACGATTGATGGTGTTTAACTATCCACCTTGTAATATTCATGAGGTCCATTTTTACTTATTGAGAAAACTCTATTAAAATTTTGTCCTCAATGAAATTCTAAACTACTTTGACTATGGTGAGTTTTAGGACCGAGGGAAATGCTCCATGTAGGATTGACTAGGTACACCTCATGAACCTAATTGGCCTACAAGGATCCCTAGCCAAAAGCCACTTCATTCAAATATTGCCTTTATGGTGAAGGAGGTTATGGATAAAGACACTTTGTGTAGTCATATAAAATGCAAAAATTGATGACTTAGGCATGGATAATAGTACCCAACCTATAGGTCCTCTTTCTTTCTCACACAACCCTTCTCAGTTAGTCTTTCACTGATTCCCAACCATTCATAGATTTTTGGACTGAGATTTTTGAGACCTAGGTAGCCCTCTCAAGCCCTGATCTATCTCTCTAAGTCTTATCCCCTTAGGACAAAAATTCCCAACTTGCATAGGAGCATCAAAAGTTAGGGTGTCCTAATTTTGGTGCTATTGTCCAAGTTCATGTTTACCTCAAATGGTCAGATTTCATTAAATCCTTATTTTTTTCCCTACCTAATACAAGTTTATCTAACTCATGATCATTAATTACCATATTAAATTACATTCAAAGTCTATTTAGAGTGTTTTTCACTCATTTACAAGAAAGAAGCAAGAATACAAGCAAATACACTCAAGTACTCTCCTTATTCTCTGCATACAACCTTCCAAGATCATTTCAAGCCTATTCAAGCACTCATACCAGCCCCTTGCCATCGAAAGTACATATAGTTTTGCATCTATTTGCATACATCACACATTATTGTACAAAGTACTTCAATGGGAAAACTTCATTAGATTGATCCCTTTTCAGAGTATTGGTATGTAGGTAGTGTGCCTACACACGAGGTGTGAAGTGCATCTAGCATATCCTTTACATACTAACCCATTTTCTTCTTTCCCTAAGTTTAAATTCAAGTTCAAGAACTAAGAGATCCTAAGGGTTTTAGAGATTGAATCAGACATATAGTGAGCTTCACAAGCTTCAAAGCCTCAAAATTTAATAGATAGGGTAACACTAACCTATCAAAGAAAACCCAAAAAGATTTTAACCTCAAGACAACAACATCAGAATATGACTATATCACTAGATAATAGGGTGTCTACTTTAATAACTACTATCCAACTTAGAAATGAAGTTTAGGAACCTATTCTAGCGTATTTTTTAGTCCTACTTGTCTAGTATCATGCCCTATCTCAGTTTAGATCAGCTAGAATAAGATAAGTTCCAATTTCTCTCACATACTACTATTAGTGTAGGTTTTTATTTTTCCCTATTATTTAATTAAGGAAATTATATATTTGTGTATACTTGGAGTTTTCCTACATTAGTGGGATAGGCTAGCTTATGTGGAGATGTGTGTCATAGATGTGTCATAGGTGTCATAAGAATGTCATAAGTAACTCCTTTAACCAGCTATTCTGGGAATGGGAGTTACTTCTCTATTCTTAGCACCTTGTCACCACCTTTCATGGAGGAGTTACAGTCTATTCTTGGGGTGCTTTGACCACATTTTTTGGAGGAGTTACTTACGTGTTCTCCTATATGTATTCTTTACTTTTGGCCATCTCATGTTAATCAAATATTGGATTTTCTACTATTTGTCTTGTGCAATTTATCTCCTTGTATAATTTTAAATTGATTTAGCATCTATGTGATGTGCACTAGCTTCATCTCATGTGATCATGTCTCCATTTCATTCACATTATCTAGATTTTGGCAACAACTCTCATATGGTATCAGAGCCACCCCAGTAATTGTGTGTCTAGTTATGCTATTAATTGATTCTAAAATTCTTACTTTGCTTTCTTAGTAGTTTTTTTGTTTAACTCAGTTATATTTGAGAGTTTTGGTAGAGTTTCTTGAAAACTCATGCAAATCCATACGAAAACTTGTTAAAAAAATACTTTTGTTGAGTTTCATTCAGATCTACCATTTAGATATCTAAGTTAAAATTTGCCAAGACATCTTGCATAGATCTGTTGTGGCATCAACAAAGGCCATGGAATTACTTTTTTTTGTCATTCTATAGGAAAAGTGAGATATCTACACATCTGGTTTCTATTTCTTTGATGCCGCTTTCAGCTTGGGGTAGCTCTCCAAGAAGTGCATCTACACATGGATGAGATCCATGTGGGGCATCTAGTAAGATGAGGTGTGTGTGGAATAGGACTCCAACAGGGCACAATGGTGCTGCACAATGTCTAGCATGAGGAAGGGGTTGAGGAGATCAGGTGCTGCCCACTCACAATAGTAACCTTGTGAGGCACGTGCTCTCCAATAGTGGCACCCTGTCGTGCCCAAAGGCCACACTGGACACTTATCTGTTCATGATTTTAAATGAGAATAAGAAGCCTGTGCCCACCTCAGAGTGCAACTATGGCTTATTTTACCCCTCTAAATCCAAGGTGTATGATATTTTTCTCACTATGGATGTGCTAAAGAACCAGCTGCCCCAAGTGCAGAGTTTGAATCACGCCGCATTTGGTGGGCCCACCCTCTCTCACTGTTAAATTTGTAAATCTAATTTTGTCCAATAATTATTATGTTATTAAATTCAAAAATTAGTCATTTGATTTTTTTAATTAAAGTCAAATTGGAAATTAGCATTAAAAAAAATAGTTTAAAGGTTTTCAAAACTTGTATCTTCGACCTACGAAGATGAAGGGTGAGGCCCGGGTTGACAGGAGGCCAATTTCCCCTCAAAAAGGCCTCCTTTGGATTCCTAAATTTGTGTTGAGTCCAATGAGTGGTTTGAAGGCCACTTTATCTCTCAAAACAAGCATTTTTTTAATGTTTTAGTGCTTTTTTTGTACAAACACTAGTTTATGGGAAATTGAATCTTTAATATCTTGCAAACGGTAGCTCAAATTCAGGTGTCATTTTTTGTAAAAGTGTTTGTATTTAAATTCTCCATAGTGTAGGATTATTATTTGATAAAACCACACTAGTTTATTAAGTTCCTAAAATTTGGGTCTCCTGGGACGCATTTTCGGCTGAGTTTGACGTCCTGTTTGCTTAAAGTCTTGCACTGATTTCTCTAAGATGCATTCTCAATTGATCCTAACATATTTTGAGCATGCAATTACATACTTGGGGGGGTGCTTAGAATTTTGGGGGGGTGTGATTACTTTTTAGCACTTACAATCTTTGCTTTCATTCTCCTTTTTGCATAATTTAACAACTTGCAATCAACACAACTTCACCTAAATTCAGCTTAAAATGGATTGTTTTCAACATAAACCCCTAAAACCCTTCAATTATCATGAATGGAAATTTAAAATGTCTATCATTCTTAGAAGCAAATAGTTTTATAGGATCACCATGGGTACTAAAGTAGAACCCAACACTGATGCTGAAAAGGTCAAGTGGTACAACCGTAGTGATGAAGCCTATGGATTACTGAGCTTGTCCATGTCTCTAGAACTTCTCTTCCATTTAGAAACCTCCAAGACTCCAAAAGACATATGGGACACCCTAGAAACCTTATTTGGGAAGCTTGATGAGATGAGAGGTCATGAGCTCGAAAATGAACTCATAAGTCTAAGTCTTAGCAATTTTGACACCCTACAGGACTTCTTCACTAAGTTTAAGGCCCTTAAATTACAATTAAAAGAATGCGGTATAGAGAAGAAAGATGATCAACTCATCCTTTCTATTCTCACAAAGTTAGGTCCAAGCTATTTAGTCTTTGTCTCCACTTTCCATGCCACAAAAAGTGCCCTTGGCACTACATGGAAAATGCCTTCTTTGGATTCATTCATTACCGACTTGACTAGGGAGCAAGATAAGCTAATTGAAATGGGCACAATGAAGTCTACTCAACCACAAGCTTTGATAGCTGGAAATGGTAAGGATAAAACTTCAACAAAGGAGAAGAAGAAAAAGAACAAGGACCAGGAGAAGAAGAAAGAAAACAACAATCATGCCAAAAACAACACTGAGCCTTCCTCCTCCAATGATAAACCTAAGAAGGAGAAGGTTAAGTGTGCCTATTTTAAGAAGACAGGGCATGATGAACACAAATGCATGAAGAAAACAATAGATCACCTAACTTATCTTTTAGAGAAGCACAACATAGGTGTTCCTGAGTCCATCAAGTGGAATTCATCTACCCAAGATTATACCAAGGCAAAAGGCAAGGGTAAGGAGAAAGAAAAGGGCAAGGCCCTTATAGCTACAACAACTTCTACATCTTCATGGGTCATTGACTTGAGTGATTCTCACCACATGGGCTCTTTCCTAGTTGAGTTTTCATCTTTAGAGCCTTGTAACATGACTTCAATTAGTTTGGATGACTACACATCAGTTTCCATTGTAGGGAGAGGATCAGTTGAAATGGAAGGAAGACATTCAATAATGTTCTAAGTGTTCCTTCTCTTTCAATCAATCTCCTATCAGTGTACCAAATCACTCACATTGGTCAGGGCATGAGAGTTGAGTTTTCACCAAATTTAGTGGCTATCAGGGAGTTTCATAGTGATACTACAATGGCAGTGGGTAGGGCAGATCACCAAGCAAGGTTATACACCTTCTCATATTTTGCACCTAATTCTTCTCCAACAACATTGTTGATTCATTCAGATGAAGTTAGTAAATTATGGCATGAGTGGTTTGGCCACCTTAACTACCACTACCTTGAACAACTTTGCAAAAATGACATGGTCATTGACTTGCCTCGTGTCCAATTATCAAAAGGACTTTGCGTGGGGTGCTCCCTTGGGAACCATGCCGAAGAAAAATTTGACAAAGGCAAAGCTTGGAGGGCTTCACAACCTTTGGAGTTAGTCCACAATGATGTATCGGGACCCTTTCCCAAACCATCCTTCATAAGGGCCAAGTACATCCTCACTTTCATTGATGATTTATCTAGGTATACTTGGATATATTTTCTCAAACAAAAGTCTGAAGTGTTTGAAGATTTTCTAGACTTCAAGGCTCTTGTTGAGAAACAGAGTGAGAAATCCATCAAGGTTCTTCAAACTGATAATGGAGGGGAGTATGTCAGCAATAGGTTTGAGCATTTTTTCACCATAGAGAGGATTGATTTGTAGTACACATTCACTTACAGTCCTTCACATAATGGGGTTACAGAATGCAAAAATAGGTTCTTAAAAGAGATGGGTAGCTTTATGATTCACTCCAAATCCTTAGCACCATAGTACTGGGCCGAAGCCATCAATTATGCTTACTACATTTAGAATAGGGTTCCTTACAAAGATTGAAAGGGATAACACCCTTTGAAGCTTGGCATAAAAGGAATCCTAATTTTGAGCACCTTAGGGTTTTCAGATCCCTAGCCATGGCCCGCATACCAAAGAAGAAATGCAAAACTATGGAACTTCAGTCTTAGCCTTGCATCTTTATAGGATATCCAGATGGCATTAAGGGGTATCACCTTCTAGATCTAGTCACTCATGAGTTGTTCATCAAGAGAAGTGTCTATTTTTAAGAGAGTCTTAGAGACTCAACACTTGGCACTTCTTCTCCCTCATCAGATCTAATTCTTTATGGTGATTCCTCATCAGATTCAGATCGGCCACAACAGGTTCTTGAGCTAGAGACATCTTCTTCTTCTTCTTTTTTGAGTTTAGACAGTGAGGATAGTGATGTAGAGTTATCCACCTCTAGTTAGTTAGAGGATGAGGAGTTAACATTTGACTCACCCACTTTTGAGCCACTTTGGGCCAGACAAACACTTGAGAGTGCTGACACTTGGGTAGGAGATCCCACAAATGACAGATGTACTAGGGGGGATTTTCAGAGAGATCCACATGCCTTCTTTACTTTAGTTTCAGATCCATAAACTTTTCAAGAGGCATCAAGGGTACCTGAGTGGGATAATTCTATGGAGGAAGAATATTCTTCCTTAATCAAAAATCACATTTGGGAATTGACTTTACTTCCTAAGGGAAGGAAGATGGTTCAATGTATGTGGATATATCGGACCAAGTTTGTAGCAGATGGGTCAGTTGATAAGTACAAGGCGTGACTGGTCACCAAGGGTTTCTCACTGGTGGCAGGAATTAACTACTTAGAGACCTTTGCACACATTGCAAAGATGACTTCTATCCAACTCACCTTGGCTATTGCTACATCACATGGTTTGGATGTGCACCAGATGGATGTGAAGAGTGCCTTTCTTCATGGAGACCTAAAGGAGCAGATCTACATGGAGCAGCCACTAGGATTTTTTTAGGATTCTTCCTTAGTATGTAGACTTAGGAAATCTATCTATGGCCTCAAATAGGCCCCTCAGGAATGGTATGCCAAGATGGATTCCTTCCTTCTCACAGTGGGTTTCACTAGGTGCCATTCTGACCCCAATGTCTACTTCTTACAGCAGGATGATTCACTTATAATTTTAGTTCTATATGTTGATGACCTTTTGATCACTGTGAGTTCTTCATCGGCCATTGCAGTGGTGAAGGCATCTCTCTAGGATAGATTTGACATGACAGACTTGGGTTTATTGCACTACTTCCTTGGCATCGAGATCTCATAGTCAGATTTAGGGATTTCTCTTACACAGCCTAAGTATGCTCTTGACTTATTGGCTCGATTTCACATGGCTGATTACAAGCCATCTCCGACTCCCTTTCTATCAGGAGTCAAGCTTAAGGCTGACTATTATTCACCATTGGTTGATGCCATTCGGTATCGATAACTTGTTCATAGTCTCATCTACTTGACTCACACCAGGCCCAACATATCATATACAGTGGGACTTGTCTCCAAATTTATATAGGAACCTCATGAGTTGCATTGGAAAGCAACTAAGAGGATCTTGCGTTACATAAAGGGTTCACATAGATACATGATTCATTATAGATTTGGCATAGAGGTTGACTTGGTTGGATATACAGATTCAGACTGGGCTAATGATTCACAGACTCGTAAGTCCACACCTGGTTACAATTTTTCTCTAGGTTTTGGTCCTATCAGTTGGTCTAGCAAGAAGCAAAATGTTATTACTATATCATCCATAGAGGCAGAGTACAAGGGAGCTATTAATGTATCTACTGAGACTATTTGGCTTCAGGGGATTCTTTCTAAGTTTGGCATTCCTATCAAGCAGCCCACCATCATTTATTGTGATAATCAAAGTACCATTCAAATTTGCGAGAATCTGATTCAGCACCAGCGGACCAAACACATAAATATTCACATGCATTTCATTTAGGAGCTTATTCATATTCAAGTCGTTGACTTGATATTTTTCTAGTCTTCAGAGTAGGTTGCAGACATCTTCACCAAACCTTTTACCGAGAGCAAGTTCATTCAGCTATGATCTCTTCTTGGGGTGCGGTCTACATATGTACTAGCATCATCTTCAGGGGGGTCCTTCTAGCCTCTTCATTTTTTTATGTCTCTCTTTTGGGGGGGGGAGTTTTTTTCCTACGGGTTTTCTCTTTTTCTCTATCTTATGGGAGATTGCATTTGTACATGGGTGCCTCATCAGGCTTAGTTGTCGGGACCCATTTTATATTTCCACACTGCCCACCTAAGCTATGCTTATGGGGGGTATTATTGTAGGTTTTTATTTTTCCCTATTATTTAATTAGGGAAATTATATATTTGTGCATACTTAGAGTTTTCCTACATTAGTGGGATAGGCTAGCTTATGTGGAGATGTGTGTCATAGATGTGTCATAGGTGTCATAAGAATGTCATAAGTAACTCCTCTAACTGACTATTCTGGGTATGGGAGTTACTTCTCTATTCTTATCACCTTATCACCACTTTTCATGGAGGATTTATAGTCTATTCTTGGGGTGCTTTGACCACTTTTTGTGGAGGAGTTACTTACATGCTCTCTTATATGTATTTTTCACTTTTGGCCATCTCATGTTAATCAAATATTGGGTTTTCTCCTATTTGTCTTGTGTGATTTATCTCCTTGTGTAATTTCAAATTGCTTTAGCATCTATATGATGTGCACTAGCTTTATCTCGTGTGATCACGTCTCCATTGCATTCGCATTATCCAGATTCTAGCAATAACTCTGATAACTACTATATTTAGAAAAAGACAAAATAATATCTATTTACACAAATCAGTATGTTAATTAAAGCATATATATTTACTAATTTATATTTCTCAGACCCTTTATTTACTTATGAATTAAACATCTAATTTCCTTAAAAGAATAAAACATTTGGTGAACCTGACATACTTTAAACTTTCACACAAAAACCCTAGAAAACTCAGGGATACATATTTCTAATTTTTTGCCCTAATTTTTTTATTTTTATTGAATTTAAAAATAAAAAATGTATTAATTCATTACAAAAATATCACATATTTTTTTCAAACCCTAGTTTACACATACTATGTCTTTTTTGCATACAAACACATTCAACACACTAGGAAAAATATATTGCTAATTTTAGAAATATTTTGTAATTTTTCCTAAATTTTTAAAGCAAAATTCTACAAATTTTATCTAAAATTTTCAAATTATTGCACTAATTTTGAAAAAAATCTTTCAAAATCCTAGTTACATCAAATACAATCTCAGTTTTTTTTAGTACTTTTTGCATCATTTTTGAATATTTAGTTTCATATCAAACTCAAAAAATCAATTAAAAACATCAAACACTCATAGTGTTTTGCATAAGTACTTCTAAATTTTTTTTAGTTACATATACTAGATCCTATTTTGCTTCTTGAGGTATCAGCTTACATCCATAATCAAATTGTAAAAATAATTCTCACTTGTGTACAATTTTTCCTTACATTTCTTACAAATAACAAGGAAACCATAGTGGGCCCTATCATGTATATGAATGATGAATTATATCATATGTTAGTACAAAGCTTCATCCTTTGCATTTCATGTTTATGTTTCATTATATGGGATGATATTACAAAATTCAATGAAAAAAATCCACAAGACTTCAAAATTATTTTCTCATATTCTCTTTTGCTCATATGGAATAATTACCAAATCCATTTTGCTAAATTCATTCACAATATTATGTCTCATGTAAAATATTTATATGATTTTATGAAAAAATTTATGTTCTCTATCCTTTACTTTCTATTCCTCATGTGGAATTTTTTTCAAGATTATCATGTTAAACACATTAGAAATGTTATAGCACATGCCAAAGCTTTTTATACATTCATGCACAAATTAATTATTTCCATCACGTGTTCTATATCTCTCATGTGGAGTTTTTTTCAATTTTATCATGCTAAACACATTAGAAATGTCATATCACATATCAAAGTTCTAAATTTATTCATGCACAATGTCATGCTCTCTATTACATACTTTATCTCTATCATGATGAAAATTTTTCAAGACTATCTTGCAAAGAATATTATAAATGTCATGATTCAAGTCAAAGTTTTCTATGCATTAATGCACAATTCCATGTTCTCTATCCCTTGTTTGCTATCTATCATGTGGAATGTTCTTTATAAACATATTTCTATACATGGTTTCTACTTATATGTATCTGACTCTTTGACTACTTTTAAGTATCTCTCTATCACTACTAGACACAAACAAACACTAGTGGTTACATCTATCCCTCTTTTCTTCAAACTTGGTTCATCTAGCTTTTATCCCACACCTACTACCAACTCTATGCCTATAATAGATTATGCAGTACATGTTGTCACCCAAGTTTAAAAAGATAGGTGTGTTAATTTAGCACCCCTTCTTATCTAGTTTCACCTCTTCCACCTATTATAGTTCTTCTTCAAGTCTAGATTCAGCCATAGTTGAGACCTTCGTCACTAGAACATAGAATTCATACACCTACACAACTTCAAGATTATAGAGAGCTTTTAGCTACCATATTCACACCTAGGCTAGTTTCATTTAGATGTCATCCATCTGCACATAGTGCACATATTCAAAGAGCTTATCCTACTTCCAGATGGGTCTCTAAGAGCCCTATAGTTGCATCCACTTATCAAAGTTACAAGGGGACCCCATAGTTAGTTTCCACTACAGAGATTTCAAAGAATTTACAACATATACAACTTTTAGAGCCATAGTCTCATCATTTCCATCATGATTCATGATCATGCATGATCCTTCTTCTTGATATAGGACAACATGATAGGGAGTCTCCCATGAGATTCATCGATTAGTATCACTTCTTCATAGTATTAATTATACATATTTTAATTTTGCTTGAATGTACATAATTATTTTTCAATTTCTTATACATAGTCTCTCTTGATTGATTGTACATAGTTAAAATATTTAAAAATACAAAAACAATATAACATTTCAAAATCCAAAAACATTCAAAATATATCAAAAATACTAGAAACATTTTGATTGTATAAATCATCCATACCTTACATTACTACTATCATGTTAGGACTTACATTTGTTGTTTCATGCTATTGTATGTTGATTTTCTACATTACCATGCTTCACTTGATCTTCTTTGAGTGTGTGCAGTAACATCTATCTATTTGACTACTTCATTCTACCCATTGAGGGGGCATTCCTACTTCTACATTAAAGACACACATTGTTATACACACCCACTGGGGGCATCCTCTACATGACTACACCATCTAGGTTATGTCATTCTTACACCATGCACTCTAAGTTATCATAATGATGTACATTAATTTATAGCTTACATAGAATACTATATCAACATTTCACTGGTATCTAGCACTTATGTATCTCTTAACATATATCTAATATTGTATTACACATGTTTTTGCATACTCTCACATTTTATTTGATTAGTTATATGTGCTTGTATCTTTCAAGTTCTTACATGCTTACTTTTATTGCTTAGATTAGCTTATGTGATTGCATTTCCCATTCCATCTTATCTTTTGCTTGTGCCTTAAGAAATTTTCCAATGTCCTTTACTTATATTCATGTGTGTGACATAGTAAATTTTCCAATGTCCTTTGTTTGTACTCTTTATATGTGTTTATGGCCCTTGTGCTAACTTTGCTTTTTCACTTATATGTGTATGGGGCATTTGAGAATGCCTTCCATGCTTGTCTTCTAATTTGAGTGACATGTATACATGTCCCTTATTTACATGGGCACTTGGCCATCCTTGTACACTTCTTACTTATTGCTTATTGATTGATTGCTTATTTGATTCTCATTATGTGCAATGCCATGATCCATATCATGCATTTACCTTGCTTTCTTGGATGCCATTATGGACATCATGCTCTATCCCTCCAACTAACAACTAACAACCAAACAAATAACATCTAGTATTTATAGTTTAGTACTTTGTGCATGATTTCACATTGTTATATCTATCTAGGCATACCCATATTGATGTAACAATATAAAAATACAAACATTTCAATATCCAAATATATCTTGTTAAATATAAAGGCTATATCGTGTGTGTGTGTGTGTGTGTGTGTGTGTGTGTGTGTGTGTGTGTGTGTGTGTGTGTGTGTGTGCACGCGCGTGCGCATATAAATACATCTTAACACACTTGCAAGACTCTTTTCTTTTGTGGGAAGTCATTACAAGTTCATCATTCATACCATCAAAAGAGGGGCCATAAAACAAGGGTTTTATCATAGAAATAAAACTTCCTAATAGTAAAAAATATAACATTCATAACACTTAGAAATCTAGACATCAAACTGGTCAAATCAGAGCAAAAAAATAGATATAATTTTAGATCAACAATGAGTTTTCACATCAAACAATAGTACCAAAAATGGATAGTAGTACCAAACACAAGGGTTTCCACATTTTAGCACTCCTATCTAGGAAAAAAACACTTAAGGATTCTATAAATAGGTAAAAGGTTCAATTTAGGGATAGTTTTTCTACTTCTAGATTAGTCAAATTCAGTAGTTTCAACATAGTTTTCTCAGATATAGGGGTTATCATGCACAACATGATGGTTCTCATTTACAATTCAGATTAGGTAGTTGGCATAACTTCGAAATCAAAATCCATGTTCTAGACTTCAGTGATAGGGGAAATGTGTATGACACATTGATCTAATTTTATTTCTAAGTTTCAATTTATTCCAAGTATTCTCAATAGTTATGTGCCTTACTCCATCTATAGGTGGTTATCATCACATTCAAGTTGAAATTTTATATAAGTTTAACTTCTTGAGTACTTGAGTTCCTGAATTGGATTTCACATAGGCTTAGTAAATTACTTCAGAGTGGATTTCATACAAGCTTAACCTCCATCTTTCAAAATGACCAAGAGTGGCCTAGTTTTCAGCACGCAATCAGCTATCCACACCACATTGTCAAGATTTTTCTCAAATCCATGGGCACTATGATCCATATCATATGAAATATATTCTATACTAGTATAACTTCATATATTCACTTCATGGGGAAAAAATGGATCTAAAGGGTTAGCCTTTGTATTCTTGAGCCACCTATTCAGAGGGATTGGGCATGCATTCTAGACATCAATTAACACATGCATGATTCTTTAACTTCACTTAATTGGAAATGATGGAGCCAAAGGGCCAATGTTTACATTATTGAGACACATTCTATGGAATTGAGTACTCAGCTTTGTTTTTGATATTACTCTTGATTCAACACATTGTCAACACAATCTAGAATTACAACAGGGTTTGTATTAGTTCACCTACTTAGTGAGGTGTATTCATTCCTTTATCTTCCTAAGATCTTACTAAGATCTGTACATTATTATTTTAGATATAGCATATCTAGTAAGAAATGATCTTCTTTATGTTTTAATTTGCATATTCACACTTCACAGTGTTCTCTTTCTATGCACATCCAACATCACACAATTCATGAGCTTCTCCCTTACATGCAAGTTTAGGTATGCTTTCTATTTTTCCTTTATCCTAGTATTTCACTTTGTTACATCACTAGAATATGTGGGTTGGATGTAGTCATATAAAATGTGAAATTGGATGACTTAAGCATGGATAATAGCACCTAACCTATAGGTCCTCTTTCTTGCTCACACAACCCTTCTCGGTTAGTCTTTCACTAATTCCTAGCCATCTATAACTTTTTGAACTAAGCATTTTGAGACTCAAGCAACCCTCTCAGGCCTACATCTATCCCATCAAGTCTCATCCCCTTAGGAAAATAGTGACAAACTTGTGCAGGAGCACCATAACTCAAGGTATCTTATTTTTGGTATTGTTGTCTAAGTGCATTTTTACCTCAAATGGTTAGATTTACCCAAATCCTTATCTTTTCCCTGTTGGCCTAACACAAGTTCATCTAACCCAAAATCATTAATTAAACTATAAAATATCATTTAAATTCTATTTAGAGGGGTTGGAACTCATTTACAAGAAAGAATCAAGAATACAAGCAAGCACACTCAAAAACTCTACCTTAGTCTCTGCATACAACCTTCCAAGATCATTTAAATCCTATTCAATAACTCATACCATCCCCTAGCATCCAAAGTCCATCCAATTTCACATCTATTTACATACATCACATATTATTACACCAAGCACTTCAATGTGAGAACTACATTAGCTTGATCCCTATTTAGAGTATTGGTATGTAGGGAATGTGCCCACACACAAGGTGTGAATTACATCCAACATATACTTTACACACTAACCCCTTCTCTTATTTACCTAAGTTTAAATTCAAGTTCAAGCACCAGGAGCTCCTAAGGGTTTCAAATATTGAATAAGATAAATAGTGAGCTCCACAAGCTTCTAGGCCTCAAAATTTCATAGACAGGGTAACATTGACCTCCTAGACAGAACCTAGAAAGCTTTTAGCCTTAGGAAAATAGCGTCAGAATAGGAATCTAGTACCTAAAAATAGGGTGTCCACTTTTAATTATCCTATCCAACTCAGAAATAAAGTCTAAGAACCTATTCCAACCTATTTTCTAATCATGATCCTCTAGCATCTGGCCCTGTCTTAGTCTAGATCAGTTGAAATAAGATAAGTTCCAATTTCTCTCACATACTATTATATTTAAAAAAAAAGACAAAATAATATTTATTTACACAAATTATTAAGTTAATTAAATCATATCTATTTACTAATTTATATTTCTCAAACCCTTTACTTACTTACGGATTAAACACCTAATTTCCTAAAAAGAATAAAACACTTTGTATGCACTTAGTGCACTTATTGATACACTCATTTATCATATGAGTATATGTTTAGAGACACATGCTCAAGATACTCTAGCTAGTGTTTTTTACCTAACCCCACCCATGTAGATGTTTTGGTGCTATATGCATTGGACCATCAAATGATGATGGTGATGCTTCAGGGAGCTTGGAGGATGTGGTCTTGAATGATGAGTTTTTGGCACACATATTTTGTTTGGATACATTAGGAGTCTTTACACACATGCATGTATCTTTTATATAAATTTAACATTATATTTTAAGTTATATTTTCAAATTAAAAAGGTAAAAAATAATTTACACATTTAAATTGATTAATATATATGTATTTCTGTGTGTTTTCAGAGGATACGTTGCCTTTGACATCACAATTAGGTAGTGGGCCAACCCCTACTAAATATATCCATATCAATATGACCCCATATACATTTATAGAGGTAAAATTTCAAGTGAATCTTATATACTCTAGATGTAAACTCATACACCTTAATTGCATCGATGGTAGATTTTATGTAATAAAATATAAAATACCTAATATAATTTTGTTGGACTTTTTATTGTTTGATGTATTAACATGGATTGGCATAGTGTTGGAAACTCATCCTCCATCTCAAAGTTTTTGATTTTATTTTAACTTTCAAACTATGTTTTTAATAACCAAAATAACGAGTTGAACATTTTCTTGATATCCCATTTTATGTAGTTCCCATAGTAGGTCAATCCTATTTAGTAGGATTGGATATATATATATATATATAATTCATTTGATAAAATTTGTTTGGTATAATATATTTCTATCAATTTCCTAATCGAGCATAACATGTATTCATCAATATGCACACTACTCCATTCTTTTAAATATTGGCCTCATATCCAGCCACTTGATTCCTTGTTATCCTAATCACATATAGCAGTTCAATCTCTATGATCAATATCCAAAATGGTCATAGCTAGAAATTCAATTCCCATCATTTCCAACCGAGTGTAATAATTTCATCTCTATCTATGGAGTTATAAATTTAGATGTCATAGCCTATTGATCCCATTTTACTTATTCAATTTCATTAGTTTTTTTGGAGAGCATTGACTATAAACTATAGATTATATGTATATGGCATAGGCCTTGAAACCATATATAAATAGGGGACCTCAACCCCATATAGATAGATGGGGTTGACCAGTTTTTTACCACCACCTACCTAGGGGGCCCAAAGACCTACTATATCTAGTTAGGGGAAAGGTGCTATCTATATCCATGCACTTTCATCACTCGAGTGACATGAAAACTCTATAAGACTATAACCCCTTTCATTAGTAAAGTCCCCCTAAAATGAATATGAGTGTCGAAAAAACTATAACACCCTTTGTTAACCTCAACCTACTTGCACTGTATACACATATACTTTCCCTTGAAAAAAATGAGGGAAATCTAAGGATAGATAGTCAACCTAATGTCACCTATAGGGAAACCAAAATCATACACTTGTATAGAATAATTTCCACTCACTCTTATCTCTATAATATTTATTTCTATTTTCTATATGTTTCTTTAGATTTTGATGATACCTATTTTATAAGGTTCTAACCACTCTTAAAATTCTTAATTATAGATTTCCCCCCATAAAAATAACCTATCAATCTAGTTGTCTTAACCTAATTAAAACTTGGTTTATAAACTTCTCAACAAACAACTGTACACGTTACTTGTCTTATCACAATGACTATTTCTGAGGGATTTTTGATCACACCAATACTCAGTTGGAATAAAAATTAATGAATGTCTATAAGCAAAGTATTCAAGGTGTTAACATGATCAAAATTTCAAAACAAATAAATTTAGACACCATAACTTATAGGACTATCCTCAACTATACCAAGTCATTACCTTAATATAATTAAGTGTAATGACCAAGTAATCAAGTCAAAATCTAAAATACACCTCAAAAAAGCTATTCAAGCATCCAAACTAGTGTATATAGGTACATATCAAGGATGTTTCAACACTTAAATTGCATTCAATGACTGAATTTCACAAATTTCACTCAAAAATCCTCCCTCATTGTCTTGTCATTCTCCCTCATGAAACTGACATTTCTTGCCTTCAGTGTGGTATTACAAGTCACATGTTGCACATATCCACTTCTCACAATCATGCTTCCCATGAACTCACTATATTTTTTCATATCTTATGCAAGACTAAGTTTGTTAGCAACTTCTTTAATCAATGAATTACCGAGGTTATTAATTATTAGGTTGTTTGTTCAACTGATGACTAGGGTCAACACTCCATCATTACGAGTTGAGATAGACTCGAGAATTGTTGTTGCAATGTCATCTGCATAGGCACTCACTGAGGTATGTATATTCACTTGTAATTTTGAACTGTAATTTAGTACTTTTGTTTTAGTAATTTTATTATATACTTTGGAAAATATAACTTATATGCATGAATGTATTGTGTATGCGGGGATGCCATATGACATTTGATAGTCTAATTTAGATGACTATTATGATAGCTCCTCATGTTTCTTCATCATTTAACACACCTTTTCATACAGCTAAACTTGGCACTTACCCAATCAAGCATCAATGACAAATTGAATAGGACCATGAGATTGTGATAAGTTTATGTTTAAATGATTTTTTTATTATAGTTTAAAACATGATTTTCTTAGCTTGGTTTCATGTATAATTTTTAATTTTACAATATTTTTTGGATTTGAATAAGTTCAGATGCAAGTGAGTTATGAGTTTAGTACCCATAGTTGAACCTTAGAGCAATCCAAGGCATTAATGATATCTCCATCTACAAGTGTGGTATCCCAAGGAGAGTCTTTCTCAAAAAAGCTAAAGAGATGGAGACTATTTGACGATTAGGATGTTGTAGATGATGTAAATTTTTTTATTCCTAATGAAAATTTATGCATTTTTTGGCATTGTAAATGCGTATATAATTATTAACCCAACATTAGATACTATGTTTTTAGACATGATGTAATTTTTTATATGCCTATATTTCAATGCTTTTATTATTGACATTGTATTCCTATATATGGTATTCATACATGGCATTATTATTTTGTACATGAATATTTAATACAACTAATTAAGTAAATATTTTTTTAATCACTTGTGTTTAGAGTATTATGAATTCTTGGTTTTTGAAGTATTCTTAAAGATTATAAATGTTATGAGATTGAGAACAACTTGTTAGGATAATGTTGCAAATCAGACCCTTATAAGAAATAAATAGTATCAATGATTACATTTGAATTGTGTTTTAATGCTAATGAAGAGGTATGGAGAAGTATACAAAAACATCATTAGCTAGTTATAAACCCAACTGATCACATTCACATTCTATGGTTTGATTTGACTCTTCATTCACAACCTAGCTCCTTTTTTGACTCTTTGGGTTTAATTTGACTTCCTACACCTAGTATTTATGACTTTTACTCTTAGTATCACATCATTTATGGAATTTACCTCTATCCATACATGCTTTTCCTCATTCCATTCATGTCTCATTCACAAATTTCCTCTTAATCTCTTTCTAGTTTCTTCCTAGGTACCTTGTTTGGGTCTGAAGGACCAAATCTTGGTCTATGTTTCAAAAATTAAACCTATTGTCATATATGGTCTTATATGATCATAAAATACCTGGTATAACCCCCTTCAAGTACTCAAACAATCTTTGACTCTCATTCCACACCTTATGGACGTAATTATCTCTTAAGGCTTATAGCCTTTTTACTATATTCCTCCTTGTATGGAAAATTTATGATTGATCAAGATATTATAAGGGAATTTATATGTATAATCTATCCTTTTACATGTCTATGTCAAATTTCATATCCCAACTCCACTTCTAACTATCCCTTCCTTCATTAGCCTACCCTCATTAATGCCTAATTAACCCTATTCCAAACCCTCAATCCTATAATCCATACACAACCATACAATCTCAAGTTATAACCTTTTTATTCACATTTTACATGTATAGGGTATCATGATAACAAAGTTTCATTAAATTCCCATGGATAAATATCTTGGAATTGCCCAAAGCTTGCTAATCTAGGGTTTCCCATGCCCTATACATACTCTCCAAAGGACCAATTTGACCTTACCACTGATATTTTTTATTCTAAATCATCCTCATAACATCTAAAACATCTCATAACACCTTTCCAATGATAAAAAAATTACTTTTCCTTTATGCCTTTGAGACTGCTTGTGGAGATTTGAGCCTGCCTATGGGGATTGCATGAAGTTTGGATTTTGAACACATTTTAAAGGTGATTAATAGGTTTGAAACCATATTAACATAATTATAAAATAATTTTATAATATTGGAACCTTCAAACACACCTTAACACATCAAAAAGTATCCATGCATGAATAATGACCATTATGAGACATAGAGGGGACTGTGACAAAACATCGAGAACTTACACTTTTCATATGATATTAATAATATTATTTATGGGTATATATGTTAATTAAGATAGATATTACTAATTTTTAATTCATTTGGAAATGTAATTTTTTATATAAACCCTTTTTACCACAATTTACCTTGAGTTGCCTACATGTTTCCTTCATGCCAAAACTTGCCTTTATTCAAAATTTGGCATGAAACCCATGAATGTGATAATTTTATATGAAAATATAGGTTTAAAAAATCATATTTTAATTTTTTAATAACTATCCAAGGTTTAAACTACTTCCTAGCATCTAGAACTGATAAAACTTCTAGAAATATCCAATGGTTGACTTCTTGACTACAAGAGGACTGTGTCAAAAAAATGGGGAATTTCACTCTTTATATGAGATTTATGATATAATGGGATGTTTTAAATTTTATTTATACCATTTTTACCAAATTTAGCTCTATTACTCAACTTGTAGATGCCCCAAAATAACCAATTTCTCCAAGGTAGGCTCCAATGTTGACCATGATTTGACATAGGGTTGACTATACTAAAATAGTGAATAGTTTACATTGTAAAAAATATTAAAAATATATTTAATGGATGTATTAGGTCATAATTATCCTCTCCATATAATTTCATGAATAGATCTGTCATATTTTGGCATGTAGGCCCATTTTGGCAAAAGCTAGTGACACATGTTTGCTTGGTCAAATTTAAAAAATGATTAATCATCATATTTTTCCTTAATTTATGATGTATATAATTTATTATAAGTATACATCTCATCACTCTAACTAGTTTCAATTTACTTGATGACTTGATCTTCAAGATTCCCTTACTAATTCAAAATTGGTCTTTGATTATTGGGCTTACTAGTCACTTGACACATGTACATGTTTATTAAATAAATAGAGACAATTTTAATAATTGTTTTATACTCAATTATAATATTAAATTATTTTATACCTCCTTACATTAGTGTATTGACAAATTTTCTTGTAGTCTCTTCATTAGTTGTGACTAGGCACAACCCCTTGGATTCTAAGGACCAAATCTCAATTTAGGTTTCAAAAGTACAATAAAAATGCTTTAATGGTCTTAAATGGTCAAAAAATTCATTCCCAAACATATTTAAAGTATCCAAGCCTACTTTACCTTTCAATGCTTCTCCTTGGGTGTTCACTATCCTTCACACTATATAGCCCATTAGGTCTATCAGACCATTCCTTGGTTTAAGCTATTAAGAATCAAATTCATTACATTAATGGTATTAAGTATCATGATGATCTTGTATAAACCCCTATAAATTGACCAAAAAATCTATTCCATTCTTGCTACACCTCAAAGGCACAATACTTTGTCTAGACTTGTAGCCCCATTTTCACTATTTCCCCTTTGTTTGATTAAACTATGTCCTTTATTGGAGATGTAAGAACACTTTAGGGTACCCTCTATCACCCTTCAACTCCTCAAAAATCTAAAAAACTTTAATATTCTCATAGTTATCACTTTATTTGATAGAAACACCTAAACTAGGCCTAATTAGGCATATTCTGACCCTACAATCCTCAAAATTATACCTATCCCTAAACTAAGCCTAATTAGGCCTATTCTAACCCTATAGTATTAAAAACCATACCTATATATAAATTTTCATTCCAAAACCACTTTCATAAATTAAAAAACATACAATTATGCAAGATTACATAATTTGGACCCATTTTGATGGTTATATCTCTCAAATTATCTTAAACCCTAATTCTAGGGTTTCTAAGCTGTGTATAGATCCTTTAAGCACTTTAAATTCTATATATTGATTCATACAAAATTTAAAAGGCTTAAAACCTCACCAATAGTTCTATAATAATATCCTCTACCTCATACAATAGGCTAGAGCCTTTCCTTGATCCGTTCTAGGCTTAAAACATCAACTTCTCAATTGATTGTGGGCCAAAATTGATAGTGTACAATAGTGGTGATACTATATTGTTGTGTATTTGATTTCCATTAGTATTTAAAATAATCTAAGGCCTCATTTCAGTCTAAAAATTCCCAATACAGCTTTCAATACTCTTAAATTCCCTTTATTCAAGTCTTAATTCCTTTTATTCATGGAATGACACGTTTACTATCACAGTGTTGCTTGTACAATATCTAAAATTTGACATTATTACCTTAGGGTTTAAAATAATGGTTTATTCATCTAAAAGTATATAATTTCATCCAATTAAACACACCATACTATGTTCTTGATTGGGATCTTCTTTTAAGATTCCTTATCATTGTCCAAGCATAGGTTCATAAACCTATCTATCACAACTTGCCTGTGTGCAAGAATGCATGAATTTCCATCATCTACCATCATTTAAAATTAATTGAGAATTATTACACATTTTTCAAGGGATACTATAATACATCTTATGTTTCTTATTTATCTTCATGCCATCAAAGACTTACTCCCATGAATTGTTTTACTTCTCTCCTAAAATGCAACTTTTTGGTAGTGAAGAGACAACTTGTTGACCTCCAACTAGCAATTTTGCCTCCAAGACTAGGAATTAAAAATACACTAATTTTATCATTTATATATAGGAAAATTACACATTATTTAATGATCATGTTACCCAATTCCACTTTTAAGTGCATTTTTACTACCATTCTAAAGCACAAAAACACTAACAATAAATATTGTCAAAATTGAAGCTATAGTCAGAGAACTCAATTTTCAGTGCTTTTTGGGTGAAAAATGGAATTGAAAAAATGTCTAAAGGGCTGGATAATGTACATGACCAGGTTTTTGGCCTCCCATCTGGCCCAGTCGACAAGCCCACCACCCAATCTGGGTTCAAGAATAGACTTCCCAATATAAGAAAGATGTTGATTTCTAGCCTAACTTCAAGCATGCATAAAATCAAAATGATAGGTCACATGTAGGAACAATAATATCCCTCTTGTTCATGTTAATTACCTATATTTTCAATTAAAATCTAGTTTTGATCACCTCTAAGAAAAATCCATGGTAGAAGTTGGAGTAATGGGTCCTAAAATTTAACTTTTTGGCAGTGAAGAGATAACTTGTTAACCTCCATCTAGTAATTTTGCCTCAAAAATTGAAAAGTGTAAATACACCACTTAGATAAAATTTAAATATTCAAATTACACATTATTCAATGACTATGACACCCAATTCCACCTGCAAGTGAATTTTCACTATTGTTCTAGAGCATACAAAAACACTAATAACAAATGTTGTCAAAGTTGAAGCTATGGTCTGGGAACTCAATTTTTGGTGTTCATTGGGTAAAAAATAGCATTTAAAACAAATTTTTATGGGTATATAACATCTAGGACTAGGTTCTTGGCCTTCCATCTGACCTAGTTGACAAACCCACCACCCATTTCGGGCTTAAGAATGCCTTTCCTAATACAAGAAAGATGATAATTTTTAGCCTAACTTAAGGCATGCATAAAACCAAAATCATAAGTCATATGTAAGAACCATAATATCCCTCATGTGTATGGTAAATATATCTAATTTAACCCCAAATATATTTTGTATCAACTCTAAGAGAAATCAGTGATAGAAGTTGTAGTAAAGAGTCAAAAAAGCAACCTTTTGGTAGTGAAGAGATAACTTGTTTGACCTCCAACTACCAATTTTGCCTCTGAGACCGCCAAGTGAAAATACACTAATTAAATCATGTATAAATAGGTAAATTACATTTTATTCAATTATTGTGACACCCAATTCCACCCGCAAGTGAATTTTCACTACTGTTTCGGAGCATGGAAACACTGATAATAAATGCTGTCAAAATTGAAGCTACGATTTAAGAACTCAGTTTTCAGTGATTATTGGCTAAAAATTGTCACTACCAGCATGTCTAAATTTTTTTATAATGTCTATGATTAGGTTCTTGTCCTCTTATCTGACTTGATCGACAAACCCACTACCTATTCTGGGCTCAAGAATGTCCTTCCCAATATAAGAAAGATGTTGATTTTTAGCCTAACTTCAGGCATGCATAAAATAAAAAATAATTAATATGGAGGAGCCATAATATCCTTAATTTTAATGGTAAATACCTATAATTTCACCTTTAATATAGTATAGATAACCTAAAATATCAATCCATGGCAGAAGTTGGAGTAACGGGTCTTAAAATGCAACCTTCTGGTAGTGAAGAGACTACTTGTTGACCTCTAACCAAAACTTTTGCCTCTAGGACTAATAGGTGAAAATAAACCACTTTGAGAAAATATAAATAGGAAAATTATATGTTATCTAATTATTGTGACACCCAATTCCACCTGTAATTACATTTTCACTACTATTTTAAAGCACAAAAACACTGACAACAAATGTTGTCAAAGTTGAAACTACAACCCAAGAAATCAATTTTTGATGCTTGGTGGGTAAAAACTAGAACTAAAAAAAAATTATATGGGTAGATAATTTCTATGACCAGGTTTTTTAGCCTCTCATCTGGCCTGGTTGACAAACCCACCACCCATTTTGGGCTCAAGAATACCCTTTTGAATATTAGAAAGATGTTGAATTTTAGCCTAACTTCAGACATGCATAAAAATAAAATTGTAAGTCATATGAAGGAATCATAAGATCCCTCATTTGCATGTAAAACCCCTCTAATTTCAAACCAAATATATTCTAAATCACCTTTGATATTAATCCATGGTAGACGTTGGAGTAACGGGTTTTAAAATACAACTTTTCGGTAGTGAAGAGATAACTTGTTGACCTTCAACTAGTAATTTTTCCTATGGGACCTACAAGTGCAAATCCACCACTTCAAGAACATATAAATAGGTAAATTAAACATTATCAAATGATCATGACACCCAATTCCACTTTCAAGTGCATTTTCACTACTGTTCTAGAGTATGGAAACATTGACAATAAATGTGTCTGGAAGGATACAAGGAGAAATAAACTTGTCATGAGTAATTGTTTAGGAGTGAAAAAATGCTAAGTAATTTTAATAAGCTTATTTTAGCTTCAATAATATGAAATTATTTACTAATGGTGTGAACCATGTGAAGGTGGAAGCTGATTTGGCACCACTAACCTACAAAAAAATGTTAGTAATTAATCAAAGATGAAATTTATGCATGTACTACCTAAAAAATCAAAAACATTTGGTAAAATTGATTATGTCTACATTTTAAAAGTCAACATAACTACATATTTCAATCCAATAAACCACTTTGATATGCTCTAATATTGATGGCATCAAGAATAGATTCATGATCTGACTCACAAACTTTTCATAGATTCTTGTTTCTTGGCCTCCCATGATATTTTTACAATTGAATATTCATTGCAAGAACCAAATTTGAATAGTGTAGTATCTTCTTCTGAGTTTCAAAGTCTTAAAATAACTATACATTTAAAATTTTTATTGGATAACATCGAATCTAAGTTCTAGAGTCATAGACCTAGTGGGATAATCAATGTTTTCTCCATCTATAATCGGGGAAGTCAATTTTTTATTTCCATCTACACACTGACATAAGTAGTAATATGTTCCCTCTTCATTATCATCATCTACAAAAACTACAAAACCATGACCTACATAATAAAAAATAATTTTTAATGACATTATGAAGATATATTATGAGAATAAATAGTACATAAAAATTAATATTCTACAAGGGTTTACTAGATCGGATATATGGTCAAAGCCATGTGATGATGTCATGTTTTTAAGTTGAAATATTAGTGAAAACTAATATGTGTTGATTGGAATTAGAGATCTGGAACTCTAGTCACCCACCCACTCTTATGACTCACACTCATTCCAAAAAAAGTCAATACATGCAGAACAAAAGTATGCTATGTGTCATTTATGAATAGTCCAAGAACCTGCATTTGAGCTACAAAATGAGTGGAACTCATTTTAACCTATTAGAGTCATACAATCCTCATAGTTTTTCATTTTGTTTTCCTCTATTAACCAAAAATATCTATGAATAGTAGAATTTTCTTGATTGCCATGCTATATGTTCTCATTACACCATTCAACCACAATTTTTACATCAATCAAATTAGTAACATTATCAAATTTTAATTCCTCCTTGGAATGACTCTTTTTACACATGCTCTAGCACCATCGTGCTCCCCTTTTCCATAGATAGCCTTGATAAAAATCCAAATATGTTATACACTACTGGTAATGTGCATCTTTCTCAACTAATAAAACATCTGTGCATTCTTGAATTGTGATGTGTAATTGTCTAACCAAATGTAATGTTGTTTGAAAATAATGTTCCTCTAACTTAACTATTTATATAAATTCTCAAAACAAACTTGCACATACTATGTACAATGTGACCTGTCATTACTAATATAAAAATGGTACTCCCTTAATTTTTTTTTATCTTCCTCTATACTATCAGGTACATGCATGAATGTTATATGCACGAATATGGAAATTTGTATTGAGTTGTAATACTATGATTAAACTTCCATTTGGGGTTTGAATGTGTAATTTTTAGAAAACTTGACTACTAAAATAATATAATAAAGTGGTAATGTGTCCTTTCTTAGCTTAAAATCTTCATCTAACCATTTATCCCTATGTGTGTGCCTTGCATACTCATAAACAATTTTCTCTAAATCTGACAATAAATATTGAAATAGGTATCTCTTTTGTAACAGGCTCACACCTTTTAGATTATTTTCCACATTTTACTTGATAAGTCAAAGATTTGTAGTTTCTGAAGCAAACTAATTCCTATCCAATTTCACTTATACACTCCTCATGGATACATTTTTTTAATTTTGGAAATCCATCGTAAATGTTGTAATTTCCATCCAAACATGTTTTCTAATAAAATAATTATGCATTTGATCTTTAACAAAAAATATTTGAAATAAATTATCTATCCAATTTTAGCAGAAATTCTATGCCACACTCCTAAAAAATGTTGTTATTATTAAAATTACAATGAATATGGCAAAACATATCATAATGCATTGAAAATTCAATATGTTTCCTACAACAACAAGTGGCGCGTGTGTGATTTAAATTTACATAAAAAAGTTTGGCCATCTCGAAAAATATTTGACTAATAGAAATTTGTGGATGTTTTTCCAAAAAATTGAAGTACAATTATGTTTTATTCATATCCAATAAATGTTTTGGATGTGGTTCAAAATTAAGAGAACCAACTCTTCTTTTCACTACATCTCTTGTATTTGGCACAACTCTTGTATTATCTCTCCAGAATTAAGCAAGTAAGTCTTTCAAAGCATCAACTATAGCCTTGTTCTTTCACAGAAGTCTACTATAAAATAATCAAAGATTTTTAGCATTGGGTTCATTAAGTCTTTCACATCTTTCAATTTATTTCATTAATGTTTTCATATTTATATCAAGTGTTCGACTTATTTTTGAAATCAATCATTTTTTTCTTGTTTCAGCACTTACTACACGAGTTGTCATTATATGTTGGGTAGCATTACAATCTTTGTTGCATGATTTAGAGCCTAAAATATTATATGAATCATGTATATTTTGAACAATTTAATCATTTTCATCTTCCATGTTATATGTTCTTAGTTCTAATGGGTACATTATAGGTCTCATCTTAACCAATTTCATCAATGAAACAAATAATTGACATCTTTGACTATCATTAAGCAATCTATGAAAGAAACTATCCCAAATTTATTGAGCCAATCTTCTTAAATTTTGGTCAAACATTTTGTTATGCATTGGTTTCAAAATATTTTATCAACTTAAACTAAGTACTTATCTTTTCTACGCACAATTCTTGGAGGTGTTTTTATTGGTGAAATCCATTCAGAGGGTATTTCAAAACCATTATATGTTTCTATGAAAATTTATTCATTGTTTGTTTCTTAATTATATGTTTCCATGAAATTTTAATCATTGTTAATTTTATCATTATTTTAGTCCATTAAATTTTATTCATTGTTTTTGGGTAAAGTATCATGCATAGGCTCTTCATCAACAAAATAAAAAACTTTAAACTTTGGATGTGAATTTTGAACTTGATCTAATTTTCTATTGTCAATTTCATCATAATTCAATAAATTACTATGAATATCATCATAATTCAATAAATTTTTATTAATTTCATCATTATTCAATTGATTATTGTCAATTGCCTCATTATCTAAGGCATTTGGCTCATCAAGGTTAGTGTTTGTACCTTGTCTAGAATGAAATGCTTACATTTGTACCTTGTTTTTTTTCTCTCAACTCTTATAATTGCTCTGGTGTTTTGTTGTTTAACTTATTCCTCTTCCCTGAATGTGAACCATAATCCATTTTGGTAAAATCAACCAAGAAATTAATTCAAATGTGGGGTCCAAAATAAACTGCAACCAAGAAAGTACATATAATATGCAGAGTATGTAGGGAATGTTTGTGGGGACAACAATCTTGATTAGGGATAAAAATAGATGTTAAAAAGTAGGTTTTTATATTTACTTCAAAGAATGTATACGTGTTATATAAACACATACACATTATAAGAAGGTGTACACATTTTTATAACGTGTACACATTCCTTAAAGTATAACCATATACTATAAAAACAAGCAAAAATACTCATATTCAATGCATAAAATCAACTATAATACTATAATATGATGTAATAAGATTCAATAAAACTATAAAATGATGTATAAATCCCTAATATGATGCAATAAGACTATCATATGTTGCAATATTGCTATCATATGGTGCAATAAGGCTCGATATGATGTAATAAGACTATCATATGATGCAATAAGACTATCATACTATGCTATAAGACTATCATATGATTTAATAAGTCTATAATAAGATGAAATAATACTATCATATGATGTAATAAGACTATAATATGATGTGATAAATCTCTAATATAATGTAATAAGGCTATCATATGATGTAATAAGGATCAATATGATGTAATAAGTCTCAATATGATGCATAAATCTGCAATATGATGCATAAATCTCTAGTAAATAATGCAATAAGACTCTTGATAATACTATGAAGTAATAATACTAATGAATTATGAAATAAGGCTCAATTTGTAAGATTAAATGAGCTAAATTTGCCTAAAATCCCATCATAGGTCCTTATAAAACTAAGTGAATAACAAGTTCACAAATTGGCACTAAACATATTCATGAATTTATGCATTTATGATGAAATCATGGAACTTAGGGGTTGTGTTCTCTATACAATTAGGATTTAGGGTTAAGGTTTAGTGTAATGAGTTTGTATATGTGTATATGTCATGAAATTAGGGTTTTAGGGGAACTGCACATATTCAAGTGATAAAATTAGGGTTTATGCTCAACATGTCACAAAAAATGACCTAATTTATCCCTTTCAATCACATCTTATAATCTAATTTAGGTTTAGTGGGTTGAAATTGGCCATAATTGTGTTCATTTTACATTTTTGATTAAATTAGGATTAGCTAAGCCATACATGTTACATCTAGATTATACAACCAATTGAGCCATAAATTTGGTTTAGGGGCTCAATTTCACACTAACCACATCCTTAATTGAACCATTTGAATAATTAGTTCAATTCATGATAGATATCTAATCATATTTAATTTTGTCCTAAATCATTTATCATGCTCTTATAGATATGTTAAGAAGGGGTTCAAATTGGCCTCCCATGCCTCCTCAATTGAATTAACCTTATAATTAAACCTTGTTTTTACATATGCGTACCTCATACACCTGAAAGTGTTAAAGCTATCAGAGATGAATTGAGTCCTAGAATTTTTAGAGTTGATAATTCCTTAAAATGCTAAATTTAATTACATATCACCACATGTACCTTATACATTCTTTAAAGTGTCAACATTGTTAGAGGTGTTAGGTCCTAGAATCATTAAAGAGTTCGATTATATCCCTATGAGGCCCGATCCAATTAAATACATCACCAAATGTATATCTTATACACACATATATTTGTGTTATAGATCTATCTGTCACATAACCTAGAATCATCAAATTTGTCAAAGCCTCAAGATGCCCAATCCAATCAAAGATCTACACATGTGTAGGTCTAGTACACCTAAAAAAGTGTTAGAGTTGTTAGATATTCACATCTTGATACCTAAACATGTCTCATCACCTCCAACCAATCTAACTAAGGCTTATTCACAAATTTATCATACATACATATAAGCCAATAATGTTTAAAGATTGACATCGATCCAATCAATTCATGTCTAGTAAATAATTCACATTATGTGAACCTCTAACTTACCATTACTGTATAATTTTTTCATGTAGAGCCCTTTAATTT
>JARHVA010005590.1:230000-257500 GCA_037957365.1 Torreya grandis | reverse complement strand
AGCATGTGGAGATGATTACATATGATAACCTAAATGATTTTTTTCTTGGTGGTCTGAAGGACCACATTCAACATGAGGTGGAATATTTCATCTACTAAATGTTTTTGATTCTATTATCATGGTGCATAGGGTAGAGGAAAAGGTATATGAGAATAAGAGGCAAACATTCACTAAGATCTAATATCATATATTTTGACACCATCATTCCCTCAACCTACCAGATTAACATCACAAAAAATTGAATAAAAAAGGTAAAAAGGGTTATGTTTTAATTATGATCAAAATTTTACTCAAGAACATAAATGTGTGGAAAATAAATTATTCTAAATTGAAGGTGATAATGAAGAAGCAGCATGGGAGGTTGATGATGATCCATAGCTAGAATTAGAAGAAACTCAACCAACTATATATTTCTACACACTTTATAGCATTAACACTCCATAAATCCTCAAGGTAGTTGGTTTTCTAAAAATTGTAAGGTGAAAATATTAATTGACCCTGACAATACTCATGACTTCATCAATAATAAATTGGATATGCTCTTAAACTAATTTGTCTATCATTTATGATTATAGATGGTGGAACAATTAGTTGTTTTTGGAAAAGACATAATATTAAACTCTCTATGGGAGAATATATTTTAGATAACCATATGTTTTCCATTCATATGGCTAGAATAGACATTATATTGAGATTCTAATCGATAACTACATTGAGAATGATTGAGATGAATTTACAAGGCCTATTCATGTTTTTTAAAATATTGGTGAATTGGGTTTTTTTTAAAGGGACCATACCCTTTTAAAAATGGAGAGAAAAAAATTAAATGAACACATAATGGAGCTCCTCTTATAATATAAAATGAAATAAGTTTTATAAATGCTGACACAAGGTTGTAACCTTGCTATAAAACTAAATAATATTGTGACCCACTTGGATCATTTTCTTTTTGAGATCTAAGGGTCATATTCAAAGTTTTTGACTCCTTATTTCCTCTACCTCTTCACTTGTTGATAAAAACCATAAAATTTCTTCCTTCCCTTGAATCAACAAATATTGGAATGGAATTCTAGCACATCAACTGATTTAAAACTCTTCAATGGCACCTTAGCAAAAAAACTCTTGCTAGTATCTGAAGTTACAATGTTGATTTTTGAACTTGATGTTTCTTAAAACTTTTACTTCATCTCATCCAAGTGTCTCATCAACCTATCTTATTATTTTGAAGTGGCACCTAAAACATTATTCTTATCGTTAAATTTAAAATATTCTTGGATCTTCCTAGATTGCCTCTCTTCTTTATTATCATCTTGATGAAAATTCGTAGCTTTTACCTCAACATATCTCTATAAATCATTGTCAACAATGTTAATTCCCTCCACCATACAAGAGCTATTAACTTTTTTCAATTCTAAAGGAAGGAAATTTTAACTACATGAATTACATGAAAATTACTTTAAATTAGTGAGATCTCATCACATGCATAATATTATAAAAAAGGAATAGATGTATTGGATAGAGGGGCAACCACCAAAGGGGTCTACACTTTCATATCTATAGGCTATTATGAAGGATAATTTAATATTTTTTGGTGATATTACAAAAGGAATTTCTCTCAAAATGGATCATGATCATGCCAATCAACTATTGCCAAGGTGCCAACCACACAACATCAAGCCTTACATTACCCATATGTCCATAAGAGTGAGATTGAGAACATGTATAAGATACACTAGAAGTGACTATTATCCATAATATTTAAAATGATTATTCCTCTCCAGTGGTTAAGGTGCATAAAAAGGATAACACATGGCACATGTATCTTAACTATTAGGAAATCGACAAGTACATTATGAAAGATAGGTTCCATATTTTTCTAATTGATTGATGATAGATGAATTAAATGGCGTTGTTTATTTTTCAAAACTCGATATTCATTTTGAGTATCATAAAATAATAATTAGAGATGAGCATATTCATAATATATGTTCTAAATAAATGAGGGCCATTATGGATTTTTGGTGATGACTTTTAGCTTCACTAATGCCCATCTAGATTTCATATTTTAATGAACTTTATTTTATTTTAGTCATTTCTATGGAAATTTGTCTTGGTTTTATTTTTTGATATTTTAATATATAGGTAAACATTTTAGGAACACTTGCATCATGTGAATTATGGTTTAGATATTATTTAATAATACCATCTCTATGCCAAGCCTTCAAAATATGATTTTAGAGTTAAGGAGGTCAAGTATTTGGGCCACATTATGTCACATGAGGGTGTTACTATCTAAAATATGTAAAAAATTATCATTTGAAATTTATTTCTTTCCCTTTTCAAATAAAATACAATGAAAAGTTTCTATAACCCTAAAAAATCTAAGGATTCTCAGGGATCATAGGTTATTACCATTGTTTTAAAAAAACTATGGAAACAAATCCACACCACTCATAAACCTATTGAAAAAGGATGTCATCCATTAGAATGAGGTAACCATTTCAGAATTTGAGAAGCTAAATGAGGCCATGTGCACTACCATATTTATATATACTCCATATTGCTCCAAAAAATTCATTGTGGAATGTGATTCTTCAGGATATGGCATGGGAGTGATACTCAAGTAATAAGGATGACCATTGCATTTTATAGGACCACCAACTCAAAGGTAAGAATTTTTTAAAGACTTTTTTTTAGAAAGAAATGATAGCCATCCTTCATGCAATAAAATAATTTTGACCATATTTGATGGGGAGACATATTTAAGTGAAGAAAAATCATTATATTATAAAATAATTCTTGGAATAAAGGTTGTCATCAAAAGAATAAAAAAATAGGTCACTAAGATGATGTAATACGAATTTGATATTTTATACAATAAATTAAAGGAAAATGTCATGGTTGATGTAATGTAATGGAAGGATGATTGTACATAGGCAATGCTGTGTACCATGTCCATATTATAAAATATTTAGGTTGTTAAAAAAGACTAGAGTTGGAGAATGATGTTGTTACACATGATGTTATTCAAAAACTCCAACAAGAACTGGCCATGTTAGATAATGATTTTTTTAAATGGGATGCTCTCTCATACAAGGATATGTTTCACCTTTGCAAAAATTCAACCCTTAAGTAGAATTAAATTATATAAATTCATGTTTATCTAGTAGGTGGTCCCTTGTGATTCTTAAAAACTTATCATAGACTCAAGCAAGAATTTTTTTGGGAAGCGATAAAAGGGGAAGTCAAAATATTTATGGTATAATATATGGTGTGTCATAAAAACCAAAATGGATATAATCAATACCTTAGGTCTATTGAAGCCTATATCTATTCCTACCCAAATATGAGAGGAGGTTTCTATGGATTTCATCATGGGTCTATTAAAATATGAAGGGAAAATGTCATCATGGTTATTATGGATAAATATACCAAATATGTCCATTTTTTTGCACTATGAAATTTATTTTTAATGAATTTAGTAGAAAAAAAAAATATGGATATAGTTAAAAAACTCGATGGTACCCCAAATATCATAGTAATTGATAATGATCTTATCTTTACAATGAATTTTTTGACTGATTTTTTTTTCATGTTTTGGTACTTTATTAGATCTTAACATGTCTTATAATCATCAATATTTTTGTAAAACTAAGGTGGCCAACAAGTTATTTGAGGGTTATTTTAATTTTTTCTCTTTATATAAATAGGATACATGGGTTCAATTATTGGCACTAGAAGAATGGTGGTATAATACTTCTTTTCATACCTTATCCAAAATGTGTCATTTTTAGGAATTATATGGGTACCATATTCCATCCATTTTAGGGTATATCCAAAGGTTTTATTAGCCAAATAACACATTAAATACTATCAATGGGTACTCGCTAGTCTCAAAGAGAACTTAATAAATGCACAAAAGCACATGAAACAACAATATCACCAACACCATAGTGAAAGAAATTTTTAAGTCAAAGATTGGATTTTAGTATGTTTACAACCATATAAGTAAATGAAATTAAAATAATATAATAAAGATAATAAGTTTCCCATTAATTATTATGGCCCTTATCATGTCCTCAAAAATATTAGTAGTGTAGGTTGAAAACTACAGTTGCCTCACTCAAAAAAGTACATTTAGTTTCCTACTTGAATATGGTCATTGGATAAAGGGTTTTAGGCCAAATAGTGTTACTAGAGCTTTATAAGTAGGGAAAAATCCTTTTATAACTGGATTAAATAATTTAGACACTCATTAAGAAGTTACATAAAGGTGTTATTATAGAGTATCATAGTAGAGTGAAAGAATTTATCCAATGAAGATGTAACATGGGAGGTTTAAACATTATTGTACAAGCATCCAATGATTATCAACATTGAACACATTATTGGTATGAAGTGGAGGGGAATATTACACCCTTAACCTCTATCATGTATGAGGATTTTTTTTGTTGACTTGTGTCTATCATAATTTTTAATTAAGTCATATGATCATTTATATAAAAAAAAATATTGTAGAGATGGAATACAAATATAGTTAGATCAAACATTAGTCAAGAATGATAAAGAAAATAAATAATAACTTAACTAGCTAAGCTAACTCCTTCGATGGGGTTTTGAAAATGACAATCAAGAGATATTAAAAGAAATCACATACATTACCTTCATAAGATCATCCCATCACCTAAATATGGCTCAAAACATGATTTTACCCTTGATTTGGTGCTCAAGTCTTATTCGATGATGCAATGAAAAGCTCCTCAATCATCTCTTACTCACCAATAAAATTAGGCTCATGATATGAAATAAAATATATTCCTATCAATGAAATTATCCTATTGAAAATTAAACATAATAAACACCACACACAAATGGATTGTAGAGAGAATTATAAATAATAATTTTACACAAATGAAGCTTAAAAATGGTGGTCTTGGTCCTCCTATTTATAGCTTTTGGAATTTGATCTGAATCAACCGTGATAATCCATATTGAGATCAAGATGTGTGGGCATTAATTAATCCAATTATGTATTATTAATCCATAAATTCCCACATTAATATTTGGAAGGTGCATTAAAGAGTCATGGGAGGCCTTAAACATGATATTTTTTGCATTTATGACTTATGGATGCCACCCCATACATGATGTCATTTGATGATGTAGATATTAAGAATGAATTTACAAATAAAATATATTCAATAACTTCCATGGATTTACCACTTAAGCTCTTAATTTGGATTAATTTTATTAAGTGAGATTAATCAAATTTTATGCATTTCTTTAGAAATTGGTTGCACACAATTAATCAAACTAGTCATAATGCTATATTACTAGGTCATAATTTGACTAAAGTGGAATTAAAAGATGATTCTAGTTGCATATGGACCAATGTCCCATTTAGGATGTTATTGACATAAAATAACACATGCATGTGTCGTGTGATTCTAAATTAGAAGAAAAGATCTATCCATAGCAATAAAATGCATTTTCATCATTTTGACTCAAAATTATTTGAGAAAAGTTAATAATCACATAAAATTCATTGCCCTATTTAGGGATACATTAGTCTAAATCAGCACTTATATATGAAAATCTTGAACCATTTAGCATGTTTAAGTGATTTTGGCCTAATTTGTGCATTTTCACAAATTTTGAGTAAGATTGACAATTTCAACATAATGGTGTTAAGAATTGGATGTCTATATTTTCCCCCTATTTGAGAAGGCATAGCGAGACATTCAACAAAGAAACATATTTTCAAATAAAAGAGTTGTCAAGAAGAAATTGTAATTAAAATAACCCGTGATTCCCCCTCAAGAGGACATACAAGGATGAAAGAGAAGGATGGACTCTCAAAAAGAGAGAGAAAGTGAATTTAACCCATGATTCAGATTAAATCTAGACTAGCTAATGTTTGAATGCATTGCTTAATGATCTAAATATGATTAGAATATAATGGGACCTAAATATGGTGGGAATGGGAAGGATTATAATCCAAAATGATAATCAACACACTTTAAACACACCTAAATCTAGGGTGCAAGTTGCATGATTAGGGACTGATCAATCCTGAGACAAGTTACACACTAAAATATTGCTAGAATGATGTTAAAAGTCCATAGAGCTTGGAATTAAAAGAAATAATAAAATCTTGTGTCTAGAGAAAGGAAATAATAATGTGCCTAGTAGATTAAATATGATGGAAATAATAATGTGCCCTAGTAGAGCAGATATGATCAGTTGATAAAATAATATTTCCCTAGTAGGGATAATTTTTAATCACTAATAATTGATTGTGACTTAGTAGGGCTGATTTAGATTTATGACTGGTTCAAATGTTGGTGCCCCTATAGGGAGAATTGGCAAGCATAGCTCAAGGATATATCCTAATGCATAGATTAAATATGAGTGGGCATAAATATAGAGGCAATATTCTAATGACTGAATAAGCCATAAATAACTAGGCATATGAGAATGCACAAAGTGATGAAAGAGATGAAAAGAAGAATAAAGGTGACTAAGTTGACCCAAGATATATCATGTATCCAAGCACTACATATATAGTCCAAATGGACCTCAAGCTAATGTAGTTCAAGTGGGGGAAAATGGAATGAGGAATGAAGAATAAAAGAAAAATAGACCACTATTCGATTAGACTCATAATGTATGCCAAGAGATAGACATCTTGCATGTAGTTGAGTGCATAAGCCATTGGTACCTAGTTTCATTAGTGCACCTGAGAGCTTATCATCAAAGATACATTAAATTTGAGATTTGGATCCAAAGCACAAATTGATTCCTATAGAAAAATTAAATTATGCATTATAAGTATGAGTAAAGTATAATGACATTAGATTTCAATTACATTAAGTTGGTTCAAATGTGAATATTAATAACTAAGGATAATGATAATAACTACAATACTAGAGCTATAACTATTTACATTTAAATAAAAACAAAAACAAAGACACAAAAAATAATACATAAATGAACCTAACTTAAAAATCAAGATATGAACATTCAATCCTTAACTAGGAGCAAAAATGTGCAAAAATAAAGCAATAACAACTCAATAAACAAGCATGAAAGCAAAATATGAATAATCAAGATCCATGTGCACTATCAATATGTACTTGAAAAAAAAAATAACAAGACCAAATAGTAACACAAATCCTAAAAAGAAACAAGAAGAAATAACAAAAAAATATAAATAAATTAAATGAGAAATAAGAAAGCACAACAAAAGACCCAATAAACACACACAAACAAGAGTTAGTCACAATGTTAGTGTGGTTTGAAAATAATTGTTCAAGTAAGTGTAGGAGAGGCATTACTTTATACAATATCATAATTAAAAAAAACACACAAATATGACCCTAAGTGATAGGGAAATAACATAGAATAAAAATGGGGGAAAAAAAGAAAAGGAAAAGGGTGACCGAGCTGATTCTAGATGTACATGACAAGTGGACATTGCTTAAATAGTTCCATGGATCTGAGGCCCAATATGATCTTCAAGCCAAATGTAGATCTACCAAGAAATGGGATAGAAGAAAAGTGATTATAATAAAATATGATTAATTTTCTAGAGGAAGTAGGGAAAATGGGATCACAAAATGGCGAGAGCATTTGAATTAGTGCTTATAAAATGAGAAGAACATGGGAGATCAAAATTAAAAAAATACAAGATAGTGTTTTTTTTTGTTTTGTCGATAATTTTATAATTTTTTTATTTTTTAAGATAAGCAATAGAAATGAAATACTTATAAAATGTCCAAGGAGCTACATAGCTGAGAAGATGCATGTCCATAGGTAAGAGTTCAAATAATAGCTAAATTAGTTAAAACCATCTTCATGCATATAAACAATAGCACATGGACCTAACCAATCAAATATATGCTCATAAAAGATTTAAAGATCTAATAATGGTTAAATTCATCTATAATAACACATGCTCACAAATTGGAAAGAATGAAATCCTACTAAGGAAATAATGTCTACCAAATAATAGTAAGATAATAGAATAGTATGCATCTTGAGAAAATGTAGAGAACTATTTGGTAGGTAAATATCCTATTCTAAAGATGTATTTGTGTTCACTTGAATGTAGAATAAGCTCCAAAATACTATCCATGCTGAACTATTTTATATAACCGGCATTGAATGTGTTGAAGATGCCTATGATTCATAATCAGGATGATAATTGGTGAAGGGATAAAAGATGTCTAGGTTACAATGGCCTAGGGTATGAAAAGAATATGGTTCTCAAGAGAATGGTCCAGGGTAGGTAAAAACATAATGAATATAGTCTAAAATTGGATGATCTAGGGTAGGATAAAATGAGTCAAGATGGAATATAAATGACCTAGAGTGTTAACGGTCTAAAGCTTTCACTATTTAGAGTCATGAAAAGAATACGGCTCTCGAAAGAAAAATCTAGGGTAGGTCAAAACACAAAGAATATCATTCAATATGGGATGGTCTAGGATATAATGGAAAGACAAAATATCTTCAGCATAAGTTGCCTCCAAGTAATGGGTCTTGTAGATAATGGTTCAAATGGTAATCAAGTGTATAATCACTTGAGATGAACAATGTTCATGGGCTCTAGAAGTTCTTCACCACCTAGAATATCTAGACAGTATGCCTTTGATCCATAATTAGTTGCGATAACATAGGGTCAAAGCCAATTGGATTGTAACTTACCCTTTTTCTTGTGTTTAACATTTGTGTTCTTCTTTTTCTCGTTCAAGACCAAATCACCAATCTCAAAATCTTGAGGGAGAATTTGCTTATTATATCTTCTCCACAATTTGTTCTAATAAGCTTGTATGTTTTCTAGGGAATTCAAATGCTTATCATTAATAAGTTCTAGTTCTTGCAACTTGGAGACTCTATAATCATCATGATCTTTAATATTCTTCAAAGAAACTTTCAATGAAGTTAGCTCGATCTAAATTGGGATAATAACTTCTATACTATAAACAAGGGTGTATGAAGTGTCTCCTTGAGGGTTGGATGACTATTAAGATAGGCCCAAAGGGAAGGAAATATTTTTAAGTTCCAATTAAAACCAACATCATTGACAATATTCTTCAATATAGCTATAATGGTTTCATTTGATGCCTCAGCTTTTCTAGTTGCCTTGCAAGTTATATGGTGTGGATTTCTTGTGCTTTATTTTGAATTTTGTAAAAAGTTATTTAACATATTTACTTACAAATGATCCACCATTATTGTGTATAATATGAGATAGGATACCATATTTATAGATGATATGGTAGTGAATAAACTTGGAAATATACTTACCGGTGACATAAGTGATAGGAATGGCCTCAATCAATTTAGTAAAATACTTGGTAGTAGTTAAAATAAGTTTATGTCCATCTGAAGATGTTGGGTTTATTTTCTCAATGACATTGAGGTTGCATGTAGAAAATGGCCATGGTGTAGTGATCAATTGTAGTGGTAAGGAAGGTGTGTGTATAAAATTTGTATGTTATTTTCAAGGAACATACTTCTTCACATAATTGCAATCATCTATTTCCATTTTTGGATAATAATATGTTATGAGGAGATTTTTAGGTAAGACCATGCCATTGGCATGGGCCCCACATATTCCTTCATGAACCTCCTTAAGCTCTAGCTTGGATTATATCAAAGATAAATAATAAAGTAGCTCTCCATCATAAGCTTTATGATAAATTATGTTTCCAAGGATGATATAATAAGATACATAGTGAAGGAAAAGTTTTTAAAAATTGTTACAAAGGTCAGGTGGAAATATGTGATCATGGAAATAATTATAAAAACATTGATACCAAGGCAATTCTGGAGGGTGATTGGGACCAATAATGGTGCATAAATTTTCTAAATATGGTAAGACATGAGCAGATTGTAGAATATTTTCAATCATAAACTGATACTCTTTAACACTACTATCAATCTGTATCATGGACCCAATTATTTCCATTACAATTGTAGATCTATTATTGGGCCTTGGTACTTGTTAAAACTATAGAGATTTAAAATTAACCTTGAGATTATCCATAATGTGCTTGTATGGTACAAACTTGTCATCTATAGTTTGATACTAATTAATAGTTTGATTTGTAATCAATTGGGAATTAGCATATATTGTTAAGTGTTAGATATCCCACTATACTACAAGATGAAGTCTTGCAATAAGTGCTTCATACTTGACCATATTGTTGGTACAATGAAAACTAATATGAATGGCTTTAGGAATCAAAACCCCTTGTGGCATAATCAATAATATGCTAGATCCATATACTTGAGATGCGAAGGAACCATCAAAATATAGTTTTCATTATTCATGTTCACACTACACTTCCAATTCCATGATAAAATCATCTATAAAGTCAAATCTAAGAGGTTGAGTGTCTATAATAGCAACCTTTGCATGTTGATCAGTAATAACTTACCCCTTGATAGCTTTCTAATTTTGATACTCAACATGAAACTCACTTAATAACATGACCCATTTAGACATGTGTACTATAAGAGCTACTTTGGATAATAAAAATTTGAGAGGATCCACTTTAGCAATAACAATGGTTTTATTATTCAACATATAATGTAATAACTTTTGGGAAGTGAATACAATAGGTAAACACACCTTGTAAATAGGTGTATAATTTTTCTCATAAGCCAAAAATGTGTGACTTAAATAATAGAATACATGTTCTTTATCATGATCATCATTTTGGGCTAAAAGTGCCCCTAGTACATGCTCAATTACTAAAATGTAAAGTAGTGTTTATCCAGGTGTTGGCAATCTCAAAATTAGTAGTTTATCCAAATATGTTATGATCTCCACAAATGCTAATTGAGACTATTCATCCCATTGAAATGTGACCCCTTTCTTTAAGAGACAGGTAAATGGGTGGCACGCATCTATCAATTGAGAAATGAACCTATGAATAGACTAGATATTTCATTCCATGCTTTGGATCTATTTAAGATTTGAAGGTAGAGGAATTTATATAATGGATTTGAACTGTACATGGATGAATTCAATCCCTCTTTACAATACAATAAAGCGTAGCAATTTTTTTGAAGTGATGCCAAAGATACACTTCTTAAGATTCAAGTAGACTTTATATTCATGAATTCTTTCAAAGATTCTCCATAGAATGTCAAGATGTCCAACACATGTTCTTGATTTAGCTAAGATGTCATCAACATAGTCTTAAACAATATCATGCATCATGCCATGGAATATGGTAGTCATAACATGTTGATAAATGGCTTTAGCATTTTTCAAACCAAATGGCATAACTTGATAATAGAATGTTTTCCACAGTGTCGTGAATGCAGTCTTTTATTTACCTTCTTAGGATAGCTTCATCCAATTATATCCAAAAAATTCATCCATGAGGCATAGCATCTCATACAAAATAGTAAAATTGACAATCATAGCATCCCAATCCTATATTAGTGAAGTATCAAGTACAAATACCATTGATGGCTTCTTTATTTCTTTATTCTATTTCCAAATCAATTTGTTCCTGTTAGGTATTTTTGAAGGTTTAGGTTTACCTAATGTTTTGGGAGACTTTAAAAACTTAGAAATATATAAGTCATCTTTAAGACAGTATGTAGAAATTCCCACATCTTATAAATAACATGTTTTGCAAGAGTTGTAGGAAATAGATCAGTCGAAGTGGAATCAAGGTCACTAGGGTTGATATAATTGGATTTTGGTGGATGTGAAACTATTTCCTTGTTCTTCTTTGAAATAAATTTAGAACCAATACAATAGTTATAATTATGGTACTCAGCCTCTAGGTGTTTTCAATACTAATAAGGATATAGATCATCAAGAATATTGACCTCAATCCCATCATGGGGAAACTTAAGGCACTAGTGCATGGTGGATGGAATGACCTATACTTCATGGATCAAAGGATGACCAAGAAGAATGTTATAAGGTAACTCAATATCCATAATATGTAATAATTTGTGATGGAACACATACCCAAAAATGATTGTCGAATAAATGGTACTAAAAGAATCCCCCTTAGCATTATCATAAACCTTTATGGTGATTTTCTCTGGCTGAATGTCTTTCATAGTGTAACCCAATCTCTATACTAGTTTGAGGGACACTGCTTAGCCCTGAATAATTTTCTATAATAACCTACTTGATTTTATGATTTTCAATAACCACCTCAATATATAAGTGGTTGTTATGGGTTAGATCAAGAGTGGACATGTATTTTTGATCAAGTGTGAGCTATCAAAATGAAGACAAATTTCCTACTAGTGTTTTGACTATTCAAGATTAATATCATGAGGAACATTGGATTCTTGTAAAAGGTCATTCAAAATAGTTCTATGGACTTAATACATACGTAAAAGATATAAAAAAAAAATCTACATAGGGGTTTTACTCAATTGGTCTAATATACTATAAAACATTTCAATAGTAGGACAAAATGGTTTGGCCTTGGTTGGCACAGTGTTTGGCTTTGGATTCAAAGGCACAATGTTCACATTGGGTTCAGTGTTGGAAGAAGAGGGTGAATAACTATGAAGGGTAATGCATGAGCATCTAGTTATGATTGCATAATATTGAAGTGGAAAGGATCCATTATAATTAGAATATGAAGATAAAGGGCCTTGGAGGGTGATTTGTAGGCATCTAGTTGCATTTGAGCAATTTTGAGTCTGTAAGGAGCCATTATAATTAGAAAAGGATGAGGTCTAGAAATAGTAACCCATGAAAATGGAGGTGTAATAAAATTACATGAACTTGATGTGATGTTAATTAAGGGAGAGGGTATTAACCTTATAATAATAGGTTTAGTACTATGAGGAGTATGAGATAGTTCACAAGATTTAATAATAACAATGGTAAAGTGGTTTGTAGAAATGCATGACATAATATTGTTATAGTTATAAGGCATGTTTTTTAACCCAAGTTATTATCATGGGTATTATGATCCTAATTATAATCATGTTGATTACAATTTTGGACTTGATTATGTCATGATTATATCCTTGGTTTTGATTTTTCCTTGGCAATTGTCAATCGTGTCAAGGAAATAGATCTTTATATATTCCCATATCCTATTTAGTATCTTGTGGAGTAATTTTTATCTCAACTTCACCACTCTCAATCAAATATTCACTAAGATGGCACAATTGGATGCATATATAAACACCATGAACAACAACATGATGGAATTTGAAAAATTCATTTGCCCAGTACCAATTGGGTTTACGTTGATCTTCAAGAAATGGCCTTGGTATAGCCCATATAATTAAATTATTTGCTATGATATTTTGGAAAAATCCCTCAATAGGCTCTCCTAGTTTTTTGAAGACTCTACATTTTTTATTGAATACCCTTTGTAGAGGGACTCTTTATAAATTATTTGGTAGATTAGGATATAATTTCACATTTGGAGATTGGGGGGCCTACACTATTTATACATGTCTTTATTTAGTTACTCTATTTTTGACCATGTATTTTTTCTTATTGAACCATTTGGATTTTTTAGTTGTAATAGTTTAACTAAGATATTGAGTCTGATTTAACATTTGACCCTAAGAATAAATATTGACAAGGCCTTTGGGGATAATCACCTTATTAATCTACACACCCTTATCTATGATAACTTCAAATGTGTTTTAACTATCAATCCATAAATTGTGTGCCACCTCAAGGTGTAAATTTTATGAAAATTTGTAGAAATGCATGACATAATATTGTTATAGTTATAAGGCATGTTTTTTAACCCAAGTTATTAGCATGGGTATTATGATCCTAATTATAATCATTTTGATTACAATTTTGGACTTGATTATGTCATGATTATATCCTTGGTTTTGATTTTTCCTTGGCAATTGTCAATCGTGTCAAGGAAATAGATCTTTATATATTCCCATATCCCATTTAGTATCTTGTGGAGTAATTTTGATCTCAATTTCACCACTCTCAATCAAATATTCACTAAGATGGCACAATTGGATGCATATATAAACACCATGAACAACAACATGATGGAATTTGAAAAATTCATTTGCCCAGTACCAATTGGGTTTACGTTGATATTCAGGAAATGGCCTTGGTATAGCCCATATAATTAAATTATTTGCTATGATATTTTGGAAAAATCCCTCAATAGGCTCTCCTAATTTTTTGAAGACTCTACATTTTTTTTTGAATACCCTTTGTAGAGGGACTCTTTATAAATTATTTGGTAGATTAGGATATAATTTCACATTTGGAGATTGGGGGGCCTACACTATTTATACATGTCTTTATTTAGTTACTCTATTTTTGACCATGTATTTGTTCTTATTGAACCATTTGGATTTTTTAGTTGTAATAGTTTAACTAAGATATTGAGTCTGATTTAACATTTGACCCTAAGAATAAATATTGACAAGGCCTTTGGGGATAATCACCTTATTAATCTACACACCCTTATCTATGATAACTTCAAATGTGTTTTAACAGTTAATCCATAAATTGAGTGCCACCTCAAGGTGTAAATTTTATGAAAATATGTCAGCAACCATTTTGTCTATCAAATTATGTTGAAATCATCCAACTAATGCTCTCCATCACTATAGATATGTTGTAAAGCTTTCTTCATAGTGTTGTTTATCTCTACACAAGTTAATAACAGTCAATTTTTATTCAATATTATATGATAAATGGTTGACAAATTTTTTAGATTGATCATTCCAATATGTAAGCAATCCCTTGGGTAACTTAAGAAGCTAGTCTAAACCTTATCCTACTAAACTTCATGAAAACATATTAATAAAATAAATGCTACTGTAAGCTACCTATTGACATAATACAAAAATGTCTGAATGTGTTTGTGAGGGTCTCCCTTTCCTTTTTACTTGTCAAATTTGGGTACCTTAAAATGAGGTGGAAAGGGGAATTGGAGAATAATCAAATTGAATAGATATGGATATATCTCATTGAATTTGTATTTTTTGATTATATTTCCTATCTCCAGTCATGACATAGTTTATTTCATGGAATTACACTCTTGTATACTTGGTGCATTGGTAGGTAGAATGTAATATTTTTGGGGTGGTATGTGCCCTCGTATGGTGGATTCATTAGGGATATACACCTTTTGATCTGTGACTTTGTTTAGGTCTAGTACTTGAGTCGAGTAAGTGAGTCATTGATTTATAGGTTGATAAACATTCCCTAAAGTTGGCCACTTGGAGCTATAAGTGTTCTATTGATTTTGGGGAGTCCATGGTTTATTCACTAAAGTACACATCTATTTAAATGAACTAGCGAAATTATTTCAAACAATATTCTCAATACACACTGAATGTTTTGGTCCTTGATTTTGTGAAGGGATGAGAGGTTATTGATGATTGAAAAAAATGCTCTATGTCTAGTGAAGCATGTTACAAAACCTCTTGAGACTTAGGTTGTTCAATTTAGATATCTTCATCTATTATAGGTGTGTTCTCAACTAAATTCTATTGTGTTTGTTCAAATAAATTCCCTTGTTTCTTGGAAACATTGTTGTGTATGGAAGTGGTAACTAAAGAGTTCATCAAGTCCATGATAAGTTGGTCTGCACATTATTGACTTATCTTCTTGATCTTGGTGACAAGATCTTGAATATTATGTGTTAACACTACAAGAACTTCCTTTCCTTTACTAGAAGATACAATTTTTATTTTTTTATTATGCATGAGGGATAGTTCTCATTGTTGTTATTCTACCTTAACCAAGGTATGTAATTATTCCATAGCAAAGTCTGATGGAAATATAGAGCTAGATTCAATCAAAATTAATAATGTTTTATCTTTGTCCTCTAGGGGTTGATGTTCAAAATAATATTTTTCAAATCCTATAGTCGTGGGAATGTCCTCAAATACCATGAAATTGTACTTTCCATCATAAAAGTGTTCCTTCTCATAGGTAGGACCATAGTAAACCCCATTAAGAGCGTACCTTTATGTCATGACTAAAATTTTATTATCTACATTTTCTAAGATTTGGAAAATATTTTGGAAATGTTAATAAGGTATATTTCAATTTTCTCTAAACAAGTTATAAGGTGAAAAGAGACTATAGTAAATAAGGTGGTGTAGTACCACATAATTAGATTAAATTTTCAAAAAAATACTCAAATTTGGTAAGTTAAAATCATCCATTTAGAAGAGGGTATGATAACTCTAAACCCTATAGTGTAAACTAGTACACCAAATGTAGGTTTAAATATACATCAATACCATAAAATCTACTTCAACTTTGATGAGTTACTACTATAAAATTAGAAGGAATTCCTTTAGATTAGGAAGGTAAGAATGTGAACTGATAAACTCAATATGTGAAAACATGCAATAATTCCTAAGTATAAAACTAAAACCAAATGGGTAGCACAACACATCCACATGATAATAGGAGATAGAATAAAATGTGTTCCAAAACTTAGAGTGTAAGTGACATGTAAGATAACCTAAGTTCACAATGATCATATGATGATGAATCTATAAATGTCCTTCAACCTAAATAGGAAATTGTATCCAAGTTAACTCAAACCAAGTGAAAATGGTAAACCAATTAAAATATTGGCCTAGAACTTAGAAAGGGGAGATTGCTAATTTGAATTAAAAAGTGAAGGACTTGGAGATTTTTTGAAAATGGTTTAAAATCAAAATGGATAATATAAAAATGCTATTTTAGATAACACAAACACAATGTTTGAAATGAGGATTTGAGCAAGGCAAAAGATGATTTGGATTTGGTCAGCATAACACCTCCTTGTTCAAATAAAATAGTGGACAACAAATGTGTTTGGTTGATGTTTTTTGTTTATAGACAAGTTTTAAGACTCAAATAAAGACTAATAAATTAAAATAAAAGATAAATACAACTAAGTAAATCATCATAATCTCTAAACTAACAAGGTTGCTTCATATTGCTGAAATCCATCTATACACGTGCTCTTGGGAGGATTTCACTTATTAATAAAAAATAAAATTGCATGAATTAGTAGGGTTTTACACCCCCTTCTCCCAAGATATATTATGGTGATATATACCTTATGGATACTCATCTTGCATCAAAAATATGTCCATGACAAGTGGGTTTGTTGTAAAATTTAAGTATTTAACCATCTAGATGGTCTCAAGTGTGATTAACAATAGAGATGCCTCATGTCAATTGTGTTGATATAGATGAACTTACTATTCAAGGGTATTTTCCTTTTCATATTGATTCCATTAATATACTATTTAGTGGAGTACTTTAGATAACCACAACTAACTCAAGTTTTTGTTATGGAAGGAGAGGTTAGCCACTCAATCCGTTAGCTCTTGTAGTATACATGCCATGATTTATATACCCTGTCATGGAGAGGGATTGAAATAATTCTAGGATATGAAACCCCAATTCAAATCTTCCCTAAAGAAATCATGAAGAAGCTATAAACTCCCTTTAATAAGTCAAGTTTCATAAATAAATGATCTAAGTGAAAATACATAAGAGGTTGTTTTTAGATCACCCAAACCATATGGGTTTTGGGGAGAGCCTTGAAAACATTATTTTCATGCCTTGGACAAAGACATATTTACAAGGAAAAGGCACTTTTGGTCACCCAAGTTCCCTAATGGGGATGGGGGAGAGCATACACACATTCTTCATTTTGCACAAAACATAAACAAGTAATAAATGATCTACCATAAAATAACACATTTTTAATAACTTTGAATTTTATGTGAGTGATAATTTTACACACCAAAAGTGAAGTTATTTGATGAATTTTTTGGCCCATTGGCCTTAATTGAAAACTTTGAAAAAATTTCACAAAATAATTAAACAAACCATCTAACTTCATTTGAAGCACCAAATAGATGTTTTCAAGATTCAAGCATTATCAAATTTGGCACTTTTCCATGTGAGTACTATAAATGTTAGAGAGTTTCCTTCTATTTTGAAACACAATCATTAATGAAATAATCAAGTTTTGAAAGCTTGATGTCGGTCAATAGTGATTGATGTTAGTTACAACAAGACTGATGTTGGTCATAAACTAACTGATGTAGATTGATAAATACTAATGTTGGTTACCTATGAACCCTTAGGCAAAAAAATGTTCTTCATAAAAAACACTTGTTATCCCAAGTTAAAATAAAATCTCCAATAAATCTCTAGATCATGCAATATAATGGGGTAGATACCTAAAATTAGGGGACAAAAAAAGCAACACAATTAAAAATACAAAGCATTTTCTATAAAGGGTGTATGCCCTTTAAAAAAAAACCAATGTAAACATAATCAAGGGTTGGTACTAACCCTAAAGGGCATATGCCATATGCAGTCCAAAGGCTATATTCCCTTTAGAAAGGGTGTACACCCTTTAAAAAACATGCATGCACTTTGTAAAGGGCGTACACCATTTATAAAGTGCATACACCATTTCTAAAGGGTGTACACCCTTTGGAAAGGGCATGCACTTTTTATAAAGGGCATGCATCTTTTTCAAAGGGCATACATCCTTTTTGAAATGCATTTTTTTTCCAATTTGAGGTGTTTCAAATGCAATTTTCTTTTTCAATTTGAGGTGTAAGCATATATTTAGTAAAATAAATGTTAAGTATAAGTTTACGTTTAATTTTATACTTTAAATTTATTTTACTAAATATAATAATTTAGGGTCACTCAACATCTTCTAAACTTGATTATAGAGTTATAGGAGTTACCATTTATAAGATAGTTTTTCAAATTTTATTCCAACCAATACTTTGTTTTTTGAATTTTAGGATTATAAGATAGAATGAGAAATGAGGTTACAAATCATGTTACGTATGTAATAGATCTATAACACTAAGGATTACATGTCTATTTTACCTACTTAGGTATTCCCTATCCACTTTATCTACTTGAGTATGCTCTACTTGATTAAATAACTGAGCCATGGCTTAATCTTAAGGAGTATACCCTACCTAAATACACAAGCCATATCTTGATATTTATTATTCCTTAATGGTGTCAAATTAAGTGTTCCACTTACTCAACCTGGTATACTTCAAGGTCCTTTACAAACTTGATGGTCATTAGGTCTCATCCTAATCATAGATTATCTATTGATCTATCATAAAATGTCTTTTGAGTATTGGTATTTAAATACTAATGACCTTATTCTTTAGTATTATCTCCTGACTTCTTAGCCTCTATATTCATATCAAAAGACACTATTAATGACTTAAAATAGGATACTCAATCCTAAGATAGTAATCTACATTCATGTAAAACCCTTCTTTGACTCTTAAATCACTCAATTATACATCCTCACTTCTTTGAACAATACTATGAGGGTTTCACCAATTATTAGACTCAAGCATCTTAGTGCATGAAAAACATCAACTTAAAACTCAAATGATAACAACTCTACCCTTTATATGCCAATTTGACCTCTTATGGACTTGACACAAAGAGTTTTACATCTACCTTTTTTTTGGACTCATTAAATTTAAAAACTCAATGAAAATATCAAGACAATGATACAAGACTCATAGGTGTCTTTACATAATCTCAATATACCGATTAGATCACCAAAGTGCCCAAAAAGTTGACTAAGTCCTAAGTACTAATAAACATAATGTATAAGAATGTTTGGTATTGAATAGGTGTTATTAATCTAAGCTCATAAAATGATTCTTATAAATTTTTATTAAGATGTTTGGAGACTATCTCTAAGGATAAGAAACCAATTTCCTTTATTGCTTTCTTAAGAATTAGAATTCAATGGAAACTCTACTCTTTAGGTCTGGATGGCCTAATCTACTTACTTAGAAGGACATTGACTTGGATTAACTATCAAATGCTTTGAATCATTTTACTTTTAAGTGTTATATAGTGTTTACATAATAACATTGGACCTTCATAAGAGGTTTATACTCAATCAACAAAGTTGGAGATGTACTATACTTGAAGTTTACGATATTTGCCTTGGAATATTCTTAACAACATTATTATCCACATAGAAAATGAACTTTAATTAATGGGTCTATTAATATGCATAAAAAAATAGCCTACAACATGAAACCTATAACATATATATAGTAATGATACAATCATTCATATATTACATCTACCACATACATGGTACTACATGTAGGTATTCAGTCACTCATACATGACATCTTCATGTGGTAATGACATGGTCACTCATATTGGACATGAATGCAATTAATAACCCTAGTGCAATCCATTTATACCTAAATCATTAACCCCAAACCCCAAAGCCCTAAGACTAAACACCTAACCTTAAACCATAAACATTGAAACCTAAACCCTAAACTCTAAACCCTAAGCCATAAACCTTAAACCATGAACACTAAATAATATACCTAAACCCTAGACCCTAATCCCTAAACCCTAGAATATTAACCCTAACACATTATCCCTAAACCAAAAATAATAATCCATAAAACCTAAACTATTGACCCTAAAAATATAAACTTAAAACATTAAACACTATACTTTATACCCTAGACCATGAACCCTAAAACCTATATGTAATCCCTTAACCCTAAACCCCAAACCATAAACCTAAAATCCTATATCCTAAAACTTAAAACCTGAATTTAAGCCCTTAACCCTAAAACCGAAGCCTCAGACCATAAATAATAAGTCAAAAACCTTAAACATTAACTCTTAAACCAAAAATTATAAAGCCAAATTGAAAACTAAAAACCCAAAACCTTAAACACTAAACCCAAATCTATAAAATCTTAAACCTTAACCCTAAACCCTAAACCCCAAACCATAAACCCCAATTCCTAAAACATAATCTGTAATCCCCAACCTTTGAATGCCAAACCCTAAATACTAAACACTAAGGTCCAAACCCCAAACCCTTAACCAAACCCTAAACATTACACCATAAATTCTAAACCGTAAGTGTTAAACCATAAACAAAAAACCCTAACCCTAAACACCAAGCCCAAAACATTAAAATCTAAACTCTTGATCCCTTGAGCCATAAACCATAAATCTCAAACCTTTAAGCATAACATATAAATAATAGGTCCTATAACCTATTCCCTAATCCATAACACTAAAACTTGAACCTTGAATGCTAGTCCCTATACACTAAACCCTAACCTATGAATCTTGAACAATCAACCATAAACCTTAAATACTAAATTTATAAATTCAAAACCTTTAGCCATAAACCATAATCTTGAGTTATCAACTATATAGAGAAAGGAGAGGTGGCATTGGCTAAGCCATATCTTGAAAGGATAGGGTTCATTATAACTTATATAGAGAAGGGAGTAACTAGGGACATTCATGTAAAAGGATTGAAGATGGATAGAAGATGAATTCCAAAATAATTTGTGGGTTTTTTAATCAATGGGTCTATCAATATGATTAAATATCTAGCCTATATCAATCAAACTATAACTTAAATATAATAATGATACAATCATTCATACATTACCTCTACACCATACCTAGTACCACATGTAGGTATGTTATCACCCATACATGGCATATTCCTATATTAAAAGTATAGTCACTAATACCAGACAAAAATTTAGTTAATCACCCTAGTACACTCCATTTACAACTAAACCATTAATCCCAAAATCCAAACCCAAAACCCTAAACACCATAAACCTTGAATATCAAACCCTAAACCTAAAACCTAAACACCATAAACCTTAAACACTTAACATTAATACATTATCCCTAAACCCAAAAAAATAATACCTAAACCCCAAAACCTACACCTTAAACATAGAGCCTTAAAACTTTAAATCTTAGACTTTATACCGTAGACCCTAAGCCCTAAAAACTAAACTTTAAGCCCTTAACCCTAAAGCACAAAGCAGAAGACTAAAATCCTAAATCCTAAATCCTAAACACTAAACCATAAAACCTAATATATAATTTCCCACTCTTCTATTGGGAAAACCTATAGGTGTATATGTAGGAGGTTTGTATGTGAATGTATGATATTTAATTATGCACATGTTAGATTGGTTCCATAACCAATTCTATAACTCTACCATTGATGCTATGAATATCTTACATATCTCTAAACTTGATGAAGCTCTTAGACCAATTCAAACACTTATATTACAACCCTACATGACACAAAACAACTCACCACACACTTGTTCTTCATGAGCACTTATGGAACACACACACAAACAAAACTAACTAAATCAAAGATGATATCATTGCAATATGAATTGAGGGTTGGAAATAGGCTCTAACACGCATTGGATGTATCCCTAATAATCAATATTACTCTAGATAAGTGTTCTCATTATCTACAGTCATAGTCACCCTTATTTAGACTTATTTTCACATTTGGCACTAAGATGATCATCAGTTTCTCAATCCAATCCATACAAGGAAGGGTATGATACTTATCATTGGTCTCCAAGTCTCTAGATCCATGAGGTAGACCTTAAAAGGCCTCTAAATTGGAGTTACTACCTTCTCCCTTAGTGATCACTCTCTATTCACTATTCCAGTTTAGATTGGTTAAAGTGAAAGTGATTGTATAATTACTGGTGTGCTTTTCTATTGCATAAAATGGATTTAATTAGGCTAAGTCTCATTTTATCTCCCAAAGTGATCCTCATCCTTTGCTAATATTCTATACCTAAAAGACATTGAAAATTATCAAAAAAATCCCTTATGTACCATGTCTGTATAGATAGGGTACAATTCAACTTGATAGGAAGGAGACCTAGGGGGTTATCTATAATTCCAAGATAATTTCCTAGTCAAACTAGCCCTCCAATATGCCTTTTCTTCCACTTCTTCCCAATTAGGTAATTAACAAGGGTTTTAGGTAGTTTTACCCCTTGAGGATAGTTCAATAAAATTGTGACATCTAAACCCTAAATAAATTCCACTAGATACTTGCTTAGGACCCTCTCCAACCTATCTTAGCTCCTCAGACTCCCATGCTAATTATCAATATTGATGTGAGCTTCCACACTTGGCCTCTTGAGCTCTTCAAGTCAGTATGTGCACCCTATCATATTTTTGATCCAATAAATGGTCTCTCTTTAGCCTTATCTACAAAATAAAAAGTTCTCACACACCTTATATATCCCAATGAAGGTCCTATAATGCTCTTCAAGGGTCACTTAGTGTTATAAGTGAGGCTACATCTACTTAGGACTTTTAGGCCTAGTTGAGGCTTAGTAAGCCTAGTCTGTACATAGATACTCATCAACACCTATGATTATTTTTTATGATTTTAATGAATCCCACATGTTTTATCATGTTTAACACATTTTTCAAAGTTATGATAGTCTCTAACTCATTTCCTTACCATTTTCATACTGAACCTGCATGATTTCTCCTCTTGGGAGTGCCCTTTGTCTAAGACAAAATAGAAGTCACTTCCCCTATTTTCATAAATAAAATGATGATATTAGGGGCTTGGGAAAGTTATGTGAACACTTTATACAAATTTTTAGTGTTGTTTCACACTCCTAACACCTCCAAACCTAATAAAACCCAAGGCAAACTTCTTAAGCACTCATTGTGTGTAGGGTTTATGTATCGATTGCAGGTTAAGGCTTGAGATTAGTTTATAACCCTATTTTATTGGCTTAAGTATCTCATTATTTTTGTATAACCATTTTTAAGGTTTTATAATCAATTCTAGCACTCATTTTTTCTTTACAATTCTTCAAAGTGTACTCTTTACTAACTTAGGCTTAAATTGTAGTCAATTGTGACTATGTGCCTACTCAAAAAAGGTATGTTTTTAGGTGGACATGTTTCGATGAATTTTGTTTATTTAAAGTATAAATTAAAATAGAAAATAATGATAGGGATAAGTGATTAGAATGAACTCAGATTGGTTTATGTGTCATAACCATATGTTGTGAGCACTCCACTTTGGTTTGGGAGGACTACCTACAAGTAAGAAAGCACTACGACAAGATGTTTGTTAGTAGCTAAATCAGTGGGATGCAAAGCTACATGCTAGTTCCAAAAAGTGTGAAACTTCCTTAGATATGAAATTCCACTTTTGACAAACAAAAGAGTAATAAATAATTGAAATAGAGGTAAAGAGAGAGTGAAAGAGAGATAATATTACCATTATTCACAACTTGAGTGCAACAAAGAGTAATAGGGTGCAGATGGTGTATTTTATTTGTATTTTAGAATTTTTTTCGGTAGGTTTTGGAAAGGTTGGGGAATCCAAAGTTACTAATGTTGGTAAGGGAGTGACTGATATCAATTATACTACTAAGGTCAGTGGTGAAGGTGATAGATGTTAGTTAGTTATCAAGGTTGGTAGGGGAAATAATTGGCTAGGAGCTTGTAGAAGGTTTTTTCAGATCTAAGAAATGGTTTTGATCAAGTCTTGGAGGTTGGGGAGAGTTATGAGAGAGAGTATGGTTTGGGTAGATCTGGTTTGAGGTTTGGTGTGTTAGGTCAAGGGGGAAACAATCAAGGAAAATGTATAACTCCCTCATGGGGGTTTGATCAAGAGTGTATAAAGCAATGAACAATAGATATAAAGTGGTAGCAAAGTAAGTGCTTAAAAGACATAGAAAGTAAGTGATGTACTTAGCTAAATTGGTGACTAAATGATAAGTACTAGGTTGATGGCTCTTATCAAGTAGTTTAAATTGATTCCTTAAATAGAGAGAATAAATGGGTGAAACTGATCTTCAAGAGCTTGGTTCCTGGTCATGATTGACTTACACAAGATAACATGAAGCCAAAATTTCAAAAGTTGAATGTTGAGAGATTAAAAGCAAGTAAGAATGAATTTTCTTGATTTCTACTAACCTAAACTTTAGGTTGTAGTTTGGTTTATATTATCGATGTCGATGATCCCACTGACATCAGTCATGGGTTGACTGACATTGGTAGCCCTAGAATAGGTTAAGTGTACCATTTTTGGCCTATTTTCTATTTCCCTCTATGCCAAGTGTGGCACCTGATACAAAATCATAAAAATAAGAGATTAAGGAGGTAGTTAATTAATAATTTAGTTTTGAAGTGAGAATATGTCTTGGGTATTTAGGATGAGGGGACCAAGTCTTGAGGTGACTCATTAGGTGAGAATTAGTCATAAGGTGAGGTGGCCAGGTAAGGTGGTAAATGTGGATTTTAATTAACTTAATTAATTATTTATAATTAATTAAATGTGTGAGGGATGAAAGCATGGGTTAGGGAGACTACTTGTTATTACAAAAAAATGGGCTTAAGGGGGGTTTCAACATAGGGAGTTATGCACGTGTGTGTGATTTAATTTTGGTGTCTACATTTGTTTATTTTATCTTGTAATTTTTAATGACAAGTTGAAAGGCAAAAATAGGAGTTAGATGCTTCATGTATTAGATGAGGTATCCCCCCTCAAAATAGGAATCGATGGAGGAAAAACTCAAATCAGGTATCGGTTTGATAAAAAGGTAATTGGGTGAGTGGTAGAGAATTGAGTATTACTTCATATTTGCATACTAATATGAGATATAGTTGAAAAATACAAGAATAGGCAAGGTTGAGGAGGACTTGGATAGAAATAACCAAAGTATATCTTGTAAGTGATAGTTGATAGGTCAAAACAATCAAAGTTGTAGCTCCACTGGTCAATGTGTCCTAGGTATCCAAGGTAGGAAGTGCCCCTAGGAAACACAAAAGGGTTGAAGGTAATAGGACGAGCTTGGTTGCCATATGAAACACCTAATATACATGCATGTGTACAATAGCCATCTATAGTGAAATAACATAAGTGGTTAAGACAAATAATGCAAGGTAGGTGTAAAAAAATCAATAATCAAGGAGATATTTGTGATCTCTAAATAAATTCATCATGGTTGAATATTTAAGTGATATCTAATGGCATTTTTCATGGTCAGGAAGATATATATGATCTTCAATTACACCAGAGTATGGAAAAAGTCTAAAAAGTTAGAGTTGCTTTTATGGGGAAAATAATATTGCAATGGTACCAACATCAGTGACATTACTGATATCTATAATAAATGGTGTTGATGTCAGCACATTAGGGTAACATTAATGATGTTAATAGGCATAAGCACCAACATCGGTAGATTAGGTCAACAATGCTAACATTGGTGGCTGACCAAACCCAAAAAAATGGGTTTGGTAGCTAACCAAACTCATTTTTAACTTGTGTTTGGAGACAAATAGAGATATGAGAGTGACTGAGATGGTAGAGCAAGGAAGGGATCCAGTAGGAGGTGCTACCATAGGAACCAATTATGACAACCAAGAGGAGATATAGAGATGAGCTAAGAGTCTCTGCTAGTTATTATGAAATTTGATTGGGATATGTGTAGTTTATAGGCTAATTTAGAGGTGGGGTATATAAAATGTTAGTATAGTGTATAAAATAGGGTAGGGTAGTTTTAGGATAAGTTGAGGTAGGTTTGTAGGTGAAAATTATAATTTTGGGTTTAGGTCATTTAGCCTTAAGGCTAAACCAATCAATGACATTGATGAGGTCCATAGACATCAATCAACATGGTACGAAGGTTGGTATGTGTTTGCCAACATCAATCGACACTTAGGATTACAAAGCATTGACATTGGCATTAATGTCAATGTCGATGACTGTAAAAAACTAGAAAAATATGAGAAAGACCTAATTTAGATCCCTAGTGGAAGTAGAAGACTAGCCTAATAGTTGACCTAGACTCAAAAGACCCTGTGTTAACTGAGTGCTACCTGCATAGCCTAGGTTAGGGCCTCAGACCAATGTAGTTCTCCCAGAGCCTAGGAAAAAGACCTAAGGTATGGTGAAAAGGTGTATTAGGGGAAATGGGTAAAAGGTAGATTAAGACAAGTCAAGAGGCCTAGGGTATAAAAGAGAGGGCATAATATCAAGGGTCAGGGATATAGGTCATGAGGCCTAGGGTTGTGATAGGCAAGTAGGCCTAGGGTGGAGAGAGAGAAGAGGTAGTAAAGCCTAAGGTAGAGAGAAAAGAGTAGGGTAGTTAGTTAGGTGGGTATATGGCCAAGCTAACCTTATATTACCTCATGTCAACTGAGTGATACTTACATAGCCTAATTTAGGGCCTCAAACCAATGTAGTTTTCTTAGAGATAAGGGGAAAAATGTGGTGATATAGTATATTAAAAGGTATGTGACTTGATTTGTGTGTGTATAGATGCAGGAATGGATAGAGTTGACATTGCAAGATCATCTATCAAGGATTTTGACATGTATAAGGAGTGATGTCACTCCAAATGAGTGGGAGAACATGATAGTGGTGTGGTTAGGAGGAGTATTGAGTCACCCAAGATGTGAGTCTTATGATAGCATTGTTTGAGAGGTGGGATCACACCACCAAAACATTCCATATGCTGACTGGAGAGATGATAGTGACTCAAGAGGATGTTTATAGGATTTAATGGCTGCCACTCTAGGGTGAGGATCTTTTGCATGATTGAGAGAGGAGCATGATATGTACATGGTGGATTTATATGGTGAGCATGTTAGTGAGGTGACTTAT
>JARHVA010005590.1:165000-227500 GCA_037957365.1 Torreya grandis | reverse complement strand
TTTGAGGATAAAGCTTGGATTAGCTATCCTTCAAGGGAGTGGTCTAAGCATTTATTTTTGAGTTTAAATATCTATCCTTCAAGGGAGCAGTCTACTGATAGTAACAAAGGGAAATTATGTAGCTATTCTTTAAGGGAGCAATCTACATTGAGAATTATGACCTGAGAGTTTATAACTTGTCACATATCCCTATTTTTTTGTGCTTTTTGTCATGGATAAGAGTATGAAGGCTTAGGAGTTTTTCACTTTGATGGAAACACCATACCACTGCATAAGTTAACTAAGTGTATAGAAATAAGGTTAAAGAGGAATGGAAATGAATGTGATAGGGATGCTCTAGGGACAAGCTCAAGTTAAACACAAGGTGAAGTGATGTTTGGTTAATAGAAGAATGGTCAAAGGTGTAAGGCATTTAAAGGCTCAGGTTCTAGCCTTCCTTCGAGAGAACACAAGTGACAAGTCTTAAGCCATACTTGTGAGTTATGATATAGGGTCCAAGACAATTAGGAGAAAACTTACCCCATTTGATTTTCTCCATGTTCATCACATGTTGATTTTCTTTTAAGATGAGATCTCCTATATTGAAATATCACTTTTTGAGGTTTTTGTTATAAGCACATTTGATATGCTCTTGATAGATTTGGAGGTGGTTGAGGGCTATAAAACAAAGCTCATCAAGTAAATAAAGTTGAGATAAACATTCTTGGTGAAAGTCATTGTTAGTAAGAATGTCTCTAAGATAAATTCAAAGAGAAGGAATCTTCACCTCAAGAGGTAAAATAACCTCTATCCCATAGACCAAGGAAAAAGGGGTAGCACCCATAGGGGTTCAAATGCTAATGCGGAAATCCCATAAATCAAAGGGAATGTGTGTATGCCAATCCTTGCTTGTATGGTTAACTACCTTCATGATGAATTTTGGTTAATGTTTTTTTAGAAGCTTCTACCTATCCATTTACTTGTGGATAGTATGGTGATAAGAAGCTTAATTTGATTCTAAATGTATCACAAAGACTTTGAATAGTCTTGTTTTTGAAAGATTTGTTATTATCTATTATAATTTTATGAGGGACACCAAAATGACAGATGATGTGATGGTTGATGAAGTCAACATTTTTATCAGCTTTAGTGGAGATGAGAGGAATGTCCTTAACCCACTTGGTGAAGTATTCAATGGTAGTAATGATAGAGTGATGATGGAGGGAGGAATGAGGGTTAATCTCCTTGATGAGATCTAAGACCTATTAGAAGAAGGGCCAAAAGTATTTGGTGACTTGTAATTAATGACTTTAAACATGAAGGAGGTTAGTGTGTTGTTGACATTTGATACAACATCGAATGGAATCAGCACAATCTTGATAAAGTGTTGGCCAATAATAGCCAAGTCGAAGGATATGCTTGGAAACTATGTAACCATTGAAATTCCCACCAAAAAATCCCATCATGGACTTACTTAATAGAAAAGGGAGTCTTATTACTAGTTAGGCATCTAAGGAAAAGACCATAAAAAACTCAATTATAGAGAAGTCCCCCTAGCATAGTGTAATGAGCAGCATGTTTTAAAAAGGCACATCTCCCATTATTGGAAAGATCAGAAGGGTTAATAGAAAAGGAAAGGTAAGCAGTGAATTTTTTGTACCATAAGTCATGTGGGTTGGAGGTTACATTTCTTATAAAGAGGATGTTAGTTGATACATATGAGGGTATTGTTAAGTGATGAAAGGTGACATATATTCTTGAGGAAGAGGATGAAGAGGGTATGTGTGAAGCAAGTGAAACCATTGTGTCAACAAACTTTTTTGTAGATTAGAGAATAATTTATAAGAGATAAGAGTCAAATGATTCTAAGAGCATATCCACATGGTGTTTATACTACTACAAAATTTCATTTTTGGATAGGTAGGAACCATTAACTTAGTTAACCACTAGCTGAGAATCACCAAAAATGGTTCTGGATTTGATAACCAAGAAGAGAGTTGTTTGAAGTGATAAGATCAAAGCCTCATATTCATCCATATTATTAGTGCATTAAAAATATAATTTAAATTACAAAGGCATAGGCTCACCATCTAGAGGAATAATAATGACCCCCACACCCCTACTATATTGACATTTAGACCCATCGAAGAACATCATCATTTGATAGGAGGTGTCATCAGTGGAGAATGTTGTAGTGGATTCATCAAGGAATTCAAGGTTTGAAGGTTGATTGTTAGGTCAAGGGGTGGAAACTAGCTAGTTAGCGATTTTTTTCCCCTTGATAAACTTTTGATGAATGAATTCTAAGTCAATTTCAGCAAGAAGTATGAGACACCAAGTTACATGTTGTTTGTGATATGGTTTGGAATGCATATATTTGAGGGGATCAGTATGGGTGACCACATAATTTTTGTGATTTAGGAGATAATGGAAAAGTTTGGAGGCAGAAAAGACCAATGCAAGGCAATGTTTTTTGGTATGGGTATATCAAATCTCATAATTAATAATTTTGCAGCTTATACAGTAAATTGCCTACTCTCGATGTTGGTCATCTTGATGTGTAATAATTACACATAGAGAATGGTTTATTGTGGAGATGTATAGGTAGAAAGGCTGATTTTTCTTAGGTCGAATAAGAACCAGTGGGGAAATGAGATATTTTTAAAGTAAATCAAAATATTTCTGGCAATCTGTATTCCAACAAAAGGAGACATCTTTTTTGAGAAGATGATGGAAGAGTTGGCAACGATCTAAAAACTAGGAGATGAATCGATAGATTGACTAAAGTTTGCCTTATAGGCTATGGAGTTGTTTGATATTAGTAGGTGGAGGCATCTCTAGGATTGCTATAGCCTTATCATGATCGACCTCGATACCATGGGGAGAAATGATAAAACCTAAGAGCTTACCATAAAGGACACCAAAGACACATTCTTTGGGTCTAGATGAACTTTATATTGGAGGAGATGAGAAAATATAATTTTGAGAACTGTTAAGTGATCTTGGCAAAGGTTAGAGTTTTTGAGTAAGACATCCACATAATCTTCCATAATTTTGTGTAGGAGATCATGGAAAATGTAAGCCATGACATGTTGATAAGTGACACTAGCATTCTTCAAACCAAAAGGAATGACATAATAATAGAAAGTCCCTCATGGGGTAATGAAGGTTATCTTGTACTGATCCTCAAGAGCAATTAGGTTTTGATTATATCTAGAGAATCCATCTATAAGTGATAGCATCTCATGGTTAGCCATAAGATCAACAAGTTGGTCAATAACTTGTAATGGGAAATCATATTTTGGACCCATTATGGGTAGTCAATGGGTTTGATTAAGTTAACAAAAAGGAGACATTGGAGCTCTTATGTGACAAGAAGAGCAATATGAGGGTGCATCTTATGAATCTTTTGCTTTATAGGTTTGGCATCTCAACTGGTGACAATGTTATGGGTGATGATAGAGGGGTCAATATTAGGCATGTAATTATAAGACCAAGTGAAGGCTTTGCGATGGTTATGAATAAATGTGTTATAATTAGCTTTCTCAAAGGAATTTAAAGATTGGCCAATCTTGAGGATGCAAGGGTTATTTTGAGAGGGCAAGTTGATGTCAATGGTTGATTCATTTAACATATCTTATGTTTTGGATGAGAGTAATCATTGGATATAATAATCATCCACTCCCATGTATGTGAGAATTGATTCATCATATTGACATTAGATAGTGTTAATAGTGGGATAATATTCATCAATTATTTCAAGATTAATGGGAGGAAGGGACATTTTTTCCTTACCCTAGTGATAGGTGAGAGGCCCCAAATGGATTTGACAAGGAAGATGGATTGCCAGCAATGGGAGCTTGATCAATTCCCCCATATGTGAAATTGGTTTGAAGGTTAAGGGGACCATAAGGGATGACCATCCCAATGTAGGGATCATAACTTGAATGCATGTGAAGATTTCCATACTCTTGTGGTGTATAAAACATGTTGAAAATCAACAAATGATATTCTCTAAGTGACAAATGTTGAAAAGTTTCCTCCATAGGATCTTTGTTAGGAACTAGTGTTGCCAGTATTTATGTAACCACAAGAGTGGATCTTGTAGAAGCTTTAAAAGTATGGTGTGAGGAAGATGATGTCTTCAGTGGAATGAGAACATCATTAGGACTATAACTCATGTTGCATGTTTTAAATGGAGGTGGGTCAGTGGGTATAACATGCACTTGCCCATCATGTTTAACCTTGACACTATAGTGTAAAGTTGAGGGTATACATACCATGGCATGTATCCAAGGTCACCCAAGTAGTATGTTATATTGAAACTCTCCCTCCATAACATAGAAGAGCTGTAAGACAATAGTGCCCATCGTAGTAGTTGTAGTATCATTAAAGGAATGGAGTACTGCATCAGTTTGAGACATGCAATTATTGAGAAGGTATAGTTGTTTGTAGGCATGGGTGGAAATAATATTAATACTATCTCCCCCATAGTTTATGAATCTCTTGACATGATTTTGATCAATATATGTGGTAATAAGAAGGGCAAAATCTTGATCTTCAAGGTGTTGAAGTGGAATTTTTGAATCACTAAAAGAAATCAAGGAGATGGATTTAAGTGAGCTGACAAAAGCTATGAGAGGTTGGGGATCATCATGTTGTACTTTAATATCTTGAAAGGCACTAATCAAAGCTTGATGGTGTTGGGATGAGTTTTATATTAAATCATACAAAGAGATTTTCATAGGAGTTTGGTGAAGCTATTTCACCATTAAGCTTTGTATAATGTCTGAAGATGTTGATTTAGGAATGCCCAGGATGGAAATATTAGAATTAAGAGGAGTTTATCTAGGAAAGGGATGATCCCAAGGAGTCATGAGTTTTTTCTTTCCTTTATCTTTTTTGTTTTGTGACCGTGTGGCCACATTAACTATGTTGATCTGAAATGTAGGTGAAGGAGGTGGTAAAAGGATTATGACCACCCCTTTGGGTTTGAATTTAGGTGGAATAGTAGGAAGAATTATAAATGCCAAATGTGGAATAACAAGAAGGTTAATGGGTGTATCATCAAAGAGAGTGTCAAAATCAAAGTGTTGTTGAATTATCATTATGAGGGATTTACAACTCTTAGTATCATGTTTAGGTGAGTGATGATATAAACACACTTGTGTATCATCAAAACAAGATGGATTCATTCCAAGAGGACTATAAGGCTTAATGGAAGGAAGAGTTATTATGGAATATTTTCATAACTGACATAGGAAAAAGCTTTGAGAGCCTATGCGTGAGCTTGCACTTGTTGTGATAATAGGAGTGGACACCTTCTTTTGTTTAGGAGTCATATGGGTGATTTGATGTGGTACCTTTTTTTGAAAAGTTACATGTTTTATTGAAACTTTATTGGTGTTAAGTATCATGGTGTTAGATTTAAAATGCCTACTAAGTGGCAAAGGTAATAGTGGAGGTAAATTAAATTTATGTTTTTCTTAGGTCAGTAATATTCTAACTAAAGTGGAGGGGCATGGTCCCAAAATCTATGGTAAAGTTAAGGGTTGAATGGGAAAGGATCTAGGGAGCTTAAAATTTTCTATAGCTTATGCCACAAAACTCTAACTTATGTTTGAGGAGTTAAATCTAATTTCACTTGTGGATGAATCAGATTAGAGACGGGGCATACAATTAAAGGCCTGATCTAATTTAATGTGGTAAATGCCTATAAATGTGAGGATTTTGATGTATATGGATGAGCTTCTAGTAATTTTGGTGGAGAAACTTTGACATTGTCAAAGAATTTTGGGTAAATGGTAGTGAGACAATTAATAGTAAAGTTCAACATTCATTGTGTTGGATATGGAGTTTTAAGATGGTCCCAAAATGTCACATGATCTAGCTTTGTGGAGTCAAAAAATTCTAAAATTTTCACCAAATAGGAGAAGGGTTTAGATGAAGTTGACGCAGGCCTTACATTTTTGTCTTTAGAAGGTTGAGGTGTTTGAGAAATACGAAAATTGTTGGTCCTCTTTGACAGAGATGGGAGAAGAGACATGGTCTACCATGGGTGGAGTAGAGGTAGGTAAAAAAGGTTCTTCAAGAGGGTAGAGCATAGGTATTAAGGTTCCCTCAACATCTGGGTGAGGCATAGGTAAAGTATGGTCCTCCATAGGTAAATGAAGTGGTAAGAGTGGTACAATTGGAGTAGGCACAATATGTCTCTCATCTAATGTAGGAATGCATAAAATTGACTCTTCAAGGTGTAAAGGTGGAGTGGATGGGGTACTAATCTCCATAGGTGGAGGAGAGGTAGGAGAAGATGGTTCCTTAAGAGGGTATAACATAGAAATGATGTTATCTTCAACATGTGGTTTAGGAAGGGATAAGGTGTGGTCTTTAAGTGGTAATAGAATAGTTAATATTGGTTTAAAAGGAATTGGCATTATAGGCTCCTTTAGTGGTAAAAGAAGTGGTAAAAGAGGCTCTTCCTCATGAGGGAGTGGAATAGGTGAAATAGGCTCTTCTACTTGAGGAGGAAGAATAGATAAAATAAATGCTACTAATTATGGGAGAGAAGTTGATAAAATGGGTGTCTCCTGTTGAAAGGGAGGTTGAACTAGAGGTAAAGGTGAAACCATATTAACCATATGGATATTATGATCCAATAAATTAGTTGTGGTCTGAAAAGTATTTTGATTGGGTGAATGGTAAGGAAAAGGGTGTTTGAACACATCCATACTTTGATTAGGGGGGGTATTAAGATTATCCAAGATGAGATCACCCCTATCAAGAATGTCTTGAATAATGTTCTTGATTGTCTTATAGATGTTAGAATTGTGGCCTTTAACTTGATGGTAGCCACAACACTCATATTCTTTATACCAAGTTGGAATAGGATAGGAGGGGTCAAACTATATAGGATGTTTGATTTGAGGAAGGGTTATGACACCTTGTTGTAATAATTTTTCCAAAACAGATGTATATGACTCCCAATGGGAGTGTATTGTCTTTGTTCATACCATTGTTTGAATTGTTTGGTCAAATTTTGAGAAGTAAAGGAATTCAATTGGTTTGTGGTTGTGGAAGAGGCTGACTTAATGACCACCACATTGATAGAGCCTTTAGCTTTTTGGTTAGAAGAAGTTTTAGAAGAGGAGTCACTTGATTTGGAATTGGGATTCTTACTATGCAACTTGACTTTGCCTTCATTAATAGCCTGAATATTGAGTTTCTATGCCATTGTAAAGGCCTCATCAAATGTGTAGAAAGTTTGTACTCAGAGGGTGGATGAGATGTGTTTAGCACATGCCCTTGAGAATAGATCAATAAGCTCAGGTTTTGGTAAGGAGAAGGAGAATTGATTAATCAAGCCTCTATAATGACCAAAAAAATTTGTGATAGACTCATCATTAAATTGTCTAATAGAATAAAGGTCTATTATAGAAACCTTTTTAGAAACATTAATAAAGAAGTGGTCTAGGAATATTTATGCAAGTTGGGTAAATGAGAAAAGGGAGTGCTGAGGTATAGAGCTATGCCAATCCAAGGAAACACCTAAAAGAGATATAGGGAAAGTGTGAAGTAGTAATGCATCATCATGCCCTATTAAATAACAAACATGTCTAAATGCTCACAAGTGCTATTGTGGGTCCTATTTACTCTAGAAATGAGTAAATTTAGGGAGTTCTCATTGTATTGGATAAGGGTGAATAGGCATATAAATATGGATGGGTTCATATCATATCTAATCATAGGATAACACATTCTTTAAACAAAAAATGGATGTCTCTAGATTACACATCTTGTCCATCAGCATCTTAATGAGGTTTGGAGGGGGATTAGTTTGGGGGATACCTCCTAAATTATATAAAACTTGATAGGAAGTAGAGGGAGCATATGACATACCTTGTTGAGGTTGTGTTGGGGAAAGATAAGGATAATGAGTCATAGGCTATGGGGTAGAATGGAAAGGGGCTTGTCCCATTGGGTTAGAGACTATACTTTGGTTGGTTTTTGTTATTATAGTTTGGGTCACTGGCATGGTTAGAATGGATGAAGGGTGAGTAATAACTTGAATAATTATAGGCATAAGGGTAGATGGAATAGGTACCACTAAATTCTGAAATGGGGTAAGACTTGACTGAACTAGTTATGGCTATGAAAGTAGGGAAGTCACACCAGGGTTGACGTGGAATTGGGCAGTTGGAGATGCTACACTTTGGACATTGTTTATAGTTGGGTTACTCATCAAAGTGGTGGTTTGGGTAACCATGGGGAAAATAGTGGAGGTAAATGAAACTGAAGTTATCTCCATTAGAGAGGTTGGCATACAATAGATTGGGTCACCTAAAGAATTATGGGTTCAACTCATAGCAAGGTAATGCTGAAGGGCTGCCACATTGTGATCAAGAAATTTAACGAAATCTTGATCTCCCTTAGGAAAAATGGGAATTTGGTTAGGTCTAGGAGTATGGTCTGTATCTAAAGTATGCTCCATGACAAAATAAAAAGTGAGAGGGGAAGGTGGAAGTGGTTGTCAGATTGCATAATCAATAATAATTTTGGCTTGAGCTCACATTAATACCTTACAAGAGGAAGTATAAATAGTTTTACTACCTTGTGTTAGATAAAGAATAAATAAGAACCAAGTTTTAGTGTAGGTAAGTGGGTTATTTTAGCTTACTAATTTGAGGAGATGAAAATTACACAATCACTGACATCGGTCATTTGATTGATGTTGGTAGAAAACATTTGCCAATGTCAGTGGGCTAATCGATGTTGGTAGGTAAAATCTACTGATGCTAGTAGAGTTAACCAATGTCGATCATTGTGATATCTTAGAAGATAGAAAATATGATGTTTTATAAGACCAAAAGTTGAAACTAGTTAAAGTGGTGGATGTAAGAGGTCTATGTAAGAAGGAATAACACACATAAAACCTGAGATAATAGGTTATATAAATTGAATATTAGAAATAGTATTAGTTTTGTGAATCAATAGGAAAATGTCCTTACCAACTCCAAAATATAGAAGGCAATAGAAAATCAAAAAAATAACATATAGCCAACAACCATTAAGTCTTAAAAATTAATTTTTAGTCTCATGTTGGATTATGCCTTAATCAAATAGTAAAAAGAGAATTTGGTTATCGAAGGTAGTAAAAAGCAATCTAGAGCTAGTTTTAGGTTAGTTTTAGTGCTCAAGAGGAAATCTATGTTAGACTAGGCATGTGGCTTGTTATAGGAGTTTGATGTCCATACTTCATGGACCTAGAGCTGAGCTAGGCCACTTAGCCAAAATATACCTTATGTCTAGAGTTTATACTCTGCTAGAGAATGAAGTGGGTTCTCCTCTTGGTGGTGAAATCTAAGTAGAATAGCCAAGTAGGGTAAGGTGATCCACCAGGTGATGAAATCCTAATGGGATTTTTCTCAGGTGGGTTTAGATGTTTGTTTGTGTGAATGTGATTTGGTTGTGTAACATAGGTGAACTACAATTTATTCATAATGCTTGTAATTAACTAGGCAAGTTAATATGCAACAAGCAAACAATGAAATGCAGTAAGTTTTAAACCCAAATTAGAAATGTTTGGATTTGAATGAAAGAAAAGATGAAATAAGAATAGAGAATGAAATTCACTATCCTAATGTGTATACAAAAAATAAATAAATAATAGATTATTTTTAACTTGTAATGAAATAAATGATGAATTGCTTTTAAAGGCAAAGAGAAAAGAATATATATATTTTAGTTTGATGCTTTTAAATAGAAAATAAAATGTTGAATTTTTTTGTTTTAAGAGAGAAGAGAAGAGGAAATTACAATAAATGAAGTTCCACTATAATGCACCTATATGAATGCTTAAAACAAGAAATGAACCCAAGGAAAACTCTAGGGTCCCACCAGGTATGGCAAAAATATTTTGCTAAATTTTGTCTATTTCAAGTCTAAAGGAAAACATAAAAGAATGATAAGGATTGATTATAATGATATTGGATTGGTTTATGTGCCATATCTAGACATTTTGAGCACTCCTCTTTGGCTGGGGAGGGCTAATTGCAAGTAATAAATAACTACCACAAGATGTTTGTTAGTAGATAAATAAGTGGGATGCCAAGCTACGCACTTGTTTCAAGAAGTGTGAAACATCCTTACAGATGAAAATCCACTTTTGAGAGGTAAAAGAGTAATAAATAATTGAAATAGAGGTAAAGAGAGAGTGAAAGAGAGATAAAATTACCATTATTCACAACTTGAGTGCAACAGAGATTAACAAGGTGCAGATAGTGTATTTTGTTTGTATTTTAGAAGCTATATGGGTAGGTTTTGGAAAGGTTGGAGAATCCATAATCACTGACATCAATAGGGGACTGACTAATATTAGTTATACTACCAATGTCAATGGTGAAGGTGACCGATGTTAGTTAGGCTACCGAGGTTGATAAAGGCAATAATTAGCTAGGAGCTTGTAGAAGGATTTTCTAGGTTTGGAAAATAGTTTTGATCAGGTCTGGGAGGTTTGGGAGAGTTGTGAGAGAGAGAGAGAGTATGGTTTGGGTAGATCTAGTCTAAGGTTTGGTGTTTTAGGTCAAGGGGAAAACAAGCAAGGAAACCTTGTAACTCCCTCATGGGGGTTCAGTCAGGAGTGTATAAAGTAATGAATAATAGATATGAAGTGGTAGCAAAGTAAGTGCTTAAAAGACCTATAGAGTAAGTGATGTACTTATCTATAGTGGTGACTAAATGATATGTACTAGATTGATGGCTCTTATCAAGTAGTTTGAACTGATGCCCTAAATAGAGGAAATAAGTGGGTGTTGTTGATCTTCAAGAGCTTGGTTCCTAGTCATGATTGACTTACACAAGATAGCAGTAAGCTAGGATGTTGAAAGTTAAATGCTAAGAGCTTGAATGTAAGTAAGAATGAATTTTCTTGATTTTTTATGACCTAAACTTCAAGTTTGAGTTTGGTTTATATCACCAATGTCAATGATCCAACCAACATTGGTCATGGGTTGACTGATGTCAACAACCCTAGAATAGGTAAAGCTTACTATTTTTGGCCTATTTTCTATTATTCTCCATTCCAAGTGTGGAACCCATTACAAAATGGTAAAAATAAGATATTAAGAAGGAGGTAGTTGATTAGGAATTTAGTTTTGAAGTGAGAATAAGTCTTGGGTAGTTAAGATGAGGGGACCAAGGCTTGAGGTGACTCATTAGGTGAGAATTTGTCACAGGGTGAGGTGGCCAAGAAAGGTGGGAAAGGTTGATTTTTATTAACTTAATTAATTATTTTAAATTAATTAAATATGTGAGGGATAAAAGCATGGGTTACAGAGACTAATTATTATTATTGAAAATTGGGCTTAAGGGGGGGTTTCAACATAGGGAATTATGCACGTGTGTGTGACATAATTTTGGTGTCTATAAGACATTCTATCTTAGACCCTTATATAGCACTTTTCACATCTTTTGTAGATAATAACCCTAGTACACTCCATTTATACCTAGATGATTAACCCCAAACCCCTAACCCTAAACACTAAACCTTAAAACCTAAACATTGAAACCTAAACCCTAAACCCCAAACCCTAATCCATAAACCTTGAACCATGAAAGTTAAATAATATACAAAAACCATAGACCCTAAGCCATATCATGAAAGGATATAGATCATTTTAATCTATATAGAGAAATGAATGACTAGGTAGATTTGTGTAAAAGGTTTGAAGTTAGATTCAAGATGAATTCCTAATAATTTTTAGGTTTTTTAATCAATGGGTCTATCAATATGCATAAATATATAGCATATAACATTCAACCTATAACATATATATAATAATGATATAGTCATTAAAACATTACATATAACCCATAACTAGTACTACATGTAGGTATGTTATCACTCATACATAATATATTCCTGTATTCTTTTATAGTCACTCATACTAGACACAAATATAGGTAATCACCCTAGTACACTCCATTTACACCTAAACCATTATCCTTAAAACCCAAACCCCAGACACTAAAGACCATAAACCTTGAATTTTGAACCCTAAACACCATAAAACTCAAACACCTAACCCTAATACATTATCCTTAAACCCAAAACAATAATACCTAAACCCCAAAACCTCAACCCTAAACATAGAACCTTAAAACCTTAAACCCTATGATTTATATTGTAGACCCTAAGCCTTAAAACCTAAACATTAAGCCCTTAAACCTAAATCCCAAACCATACACTTAAAATCCTAAATACTAGACACAAAAATATAAAACCTTAACGTTATAGGTCCTGAATATTAAACACTAAACCTTAAACACAAATTTCAAAATCATGAACCTTAAACCCTAAACACTAAACCCCAAACCCCAAACCTTAACCCATAAAATTTTTACACTAAACCCTAATAATGATACCATAAGCACTTAACCATAAACCTTGAAAGTTAAACCCTAAACCAAAAAAACCAAAACCATAAACCTCAAACCCAAAATCCTAGACCCTAAATCCTAAAACTAGATAAACCCTAAACCTTAAAACCTAAATTCCAGAACCCAAATAATCAACTCCAAACATTGAACTATAAACATTGAACCCTAAAACCTTAACCTAAAACACTAAAAATGAAACCTAAATGACAAACACTAAATGTAAATTATGGAGATCACACAATAGAGGAATGATGAAAGCATTGGTAGTTCAGCTCAACCCCCTCTCCACTTTCCTATCTTAATTCCTACATAAGCACAAAGATTTCAATGTAAGGAGAAAACATGACATAACAAAGACAATGGCATAAATGCTAATAATTTATACTCATAACCCACATCATTCTTTGAGAATAACTCACAAACATGACAAAATCCAAAATGATCTATCCCTTTTGCTCAATGGTTTGGAAATAACTATGTCTAGATGAAGGATTTCACCTCATACAAAGCAAGCACAAATAGGTATTTTTTTAATCTATCATCATTTTTCATCATCCTTCATCGTTCAAAATGATTTTTTTCCATGAAAGTTCAAAGAGGATATTATCTTATTTTAACCATGTATATCATTCAAGAATCTCCCTATAGTAATCAATCATGACCCTATCTAATATACTAGACATGAATGAGAATAATTACCCTAGTACACTCTAATTAGAATAAAAGGAATTGAAACACCATTCAATATTCATCTAAAAGAGATATTGTTTAGTATGAAACAAATTTATACTAACTTCTGGATTGGTTCACACTCTACTAGATGAGGGAGTGACTAGGAATGATGATAGAGTGATTAGGTATGATGAGTGACAATGAGGGAATTATTAGGGACATGAAGGGATGAGGAAAGATGAGGAGGGGCTGATTGGGGATGATTAAGGATGATGAGGGTTGATGAGAGAGTCATTAGGGATGATGAAGGATTGATTAGGGATGATAATAAATGATAATGGTTAATGAGGGAGTTATTAAGGATGATGAGGGATGATGAGAGTGTGACTAGGAATGATGCTAGAGATTATGAGAGAGTGATTATCTATGATTAGGCTTGATGGGTATTGATGACCTATAATGTCAAGGCATGATCAATGATAATGAGGGATGATGAGGGAGTGAATATGGATGATAAGGGTTGATAATGAAGTGATTATCAAAAATGGAGGATGATGATAGCCAATGAGGGAGTGATAGGGATAATGAGGGTCAATGAGAACTAGTGAGGGAATGAGTAGGGATGATAAGCATGAATATGAGGGTTGATGAGGGAGTGATTAGGGATGATGAAGATCAATAAGGAGTGTCCTATTTAAATTTGGAGTGCTAGAATATGACTTTATTCTACATGACTTTGGAATAATGCATGAGATTTGAATTGAAGAATGCATGGATTGACCATTTATCTAGGATTTGTTTTAGAGTGTGGCATCTTTTTAGAGTGAATTTTAATGGTGCATTGATTTATTTTATTTAAAATGGAGTAAATTAGGGTGATTATCTATATTCATGTCAAGTATAAGTTATTGTATCATGATTATAGGTAGATGTCATATATGAGTGAATGCATATATATATGTAATAGGTATGTGATAGATGTCATGTATGAGTGACCATATCATGAATATAGGTATGTTACAAGTTATATGATACAAGGTAGTCATATATGCATATTGATAGACCCGTTGATTGAAAAATGCACAAATTATTTAAGAACCCACCTTTAATCTTGGGTATTCAATTGGGTAGGGCATACACAAGTAGGTAAAGAATGTAGGGCATGCTCAATTAGGTGAAATATGGGGAATAATCAGTGGTATAGATCTATTACATACATAATATGATATGTATGTATGTATGTATATACTCAAAAAAATCATGTATATATATATGAAATGATTGAATTTTTGTATGAAATTTCATATATATATATGAAATTTCATACAAAAATTCAATCATTTACTAAAAAAAAGCATGTCCATACACATGCATTCTCCTTATCTTTATATAAAAAATAACCAACCAATTATCATAAATGCATCTATTTTTAACACTTTTATCATCTATGTATTGGAAAAATATATGTATTTAAAACCTACATTCAAAATACCATAATTCATGTTTTTATGCCATCATCAAATTCCTTTTCTAAGTGTCTCAAACTTTCTATCCAAGTTCAACTATTTTTATTTTTAGAAAAAAGTGTCACTTTATACACCCCCTTTGTCCCCCATTATCTCCCATCTCCCCAATGTTCAGATAGAGAAATAAAAACCAAAATAAAAAATTGCAATCTTTAATAAAGCCCAAAAACCAAATTTTCTTATCATTTTTTTCCCTACACCCTAACTGATGCTAGTTAGATAGGATCTATGTTAGTTACACAAAATCAATATTGGTCTTTGTGTAAATTGTGTGTCAAAAAAGACAAAAATATGAGAAAAGTGAGACAAAATTTATATTTTTATGTATTTTAAGGATTTTTTAGGAAATATAAGATTTCCAAGTTTTTTCCTTGCTTGAATGGGATGTATAGTCCCATCAAACATGTCAAGAATATAGAGATATAATCCAAAGATAGTTAGATCAAGCATTAGTCAAGAAAAATCAACAAAATGCATAAGAACATAATTAGATTAGCTAACTCATTTTATGGGTTTTGAAAAATGATAATTAAGATTTATTGAAATAAAGTACATACATTACCTTCCCAAGAGCATCCCATCACCCAAATATGGCCTAAAACATGAGTTTCCCCTTGATTTGGTGCTCAAGTCTTCATTGACAATGCAAGGTAGAGATCCTTCATCATCTCTTACTCACCAATAAAAATAGGATCATGATATGAAATCAAATATATGCCTATCAACAAAGCTATCCTATCATAAATTAATCATAAAAAACACCACATAAAATGACATGTTGAGAGAATTTTGCATAATAAGTTTGAATAAATGAAGCTTAAAAATGGTGGTCTTGGTCCTCCTATTTATATATTTTTAAACTTGATCCGAATCAACCATGACCATCCATCTAGATATTAAGATGTGTGGCCATGAATTAATCCAATTTTGTATAATCAATCCATAAATACCCTCATAAATATTTGGAAGGAAGGGGCATTAAGGAGACATGAGAGGCATTAAACCTTATATTTGTTGCATTTATGGCTTGTAGATGCCACCCCAAAAATGATGTCATTTGATGTTATAGATATTAAGAATAGATTTAAAATTAAAATAGATTCAATAAGTTGCATGGATTTTCCACTTAAGATCTTAATTTAGATCAATTTGCCTAAGTGAGATTAATAAAATTTTATGTAATTCTATGGAAATTGGTTGCACATAATTAATCAAATTAGTTAGAATGTCATATTAATGGGTCATAATTTGATTGGAGTGAAATAAAACGATGATATTAGTTGTGTATGGACCAATATCACTTTTAGGATGTTTCTGACATAAAATAACACATGCACATGTTGTGTTCTTCTGAATTAGAAGAAAATAGTGATCCAGAGCACCAAAATGCATTTTCATCATTTTTAATCCAAATTATTTGACAAAATTTAATAATTAAATTAAATTCATTTCCCCATTTAGAGATATATTATCCTTAATCGACACTTTTATACAACAAGCTCAAACCATTTAGGGTGTTTAAGTGATTTTGGCCTAATTTATGTGTTTTCACAAATTTTGAGTAAGATTGACAATTTCAACACAATGGTGCTAAAAATTAGATGTCTAAAAATAGTATTATTATGATCAGCCTAAGTTATTTCCATAGCATAATTATGTTATGTATATGAGTCAATGTTTTATTATTTTATCATCATATTGTGAATATCATTGTTATTGTATGGTTGTGGAAGTTTCCTCCTTGAAGTGACTCATCATTTATTCATAGATTCTAATATATTTCAGTCATATTTTGATATATTATTGTGATTATAATTTATTTATATAGTAATTTTATTACATCTAAAAATAGATAAATTTACACAAGTATACCAAATGTGCTAAATCATGCAAAATATGCTATGGAAAAGGGTGTTGTACTAAAATTAAGTGAATTAATAATGCTCCACATCTATGTGTGTATGTGAATGCATGTGTGTGTCAAAATAAAATAATTATAATTTAAGCATGTACCTACACTTACCTAGGTGATGATGTATAATATTAATGAATCCTTGGGAGAGACTCCACCCACATGCAATGATAGCTCTTAGAAAATCTAGGGAATCTAGTTTATTATTGAAAACAAATATAATTAATGTATGTTGTGACACAATGAATATAAAAAAATGAGAATATACATTTAAAATATGAGCATATTAATGAATTAAATTAATGTTAAAATAACCATGCTTCCATTCTTGGTAATAAAAAAAATTATTGGTTGCTAGAACTCTCAGAGTAAATTCTGACAAATCAACTCTAGTTCTAGATTAGGGAAGCAAGTTTATATATTAATTTGTAACTTATTTATCAATTATTAGTACTTTTTTTCTTTTCACCTTTTTATGATTAAACATTTTTATTCATCTTGAAAAATATAAAGGTCAAATATGTATAAACGCATTTCCCCTTTTGAGGTAATGAATTGTAAGCCTATTCTTACAATCACTAATCTCAAAATAAAGAGTTACGTGCACTTCATGTTATAATTCAATAAAACCAAAACATTTAGAATATCATGGGAAAATAATTATAAACACATGCATGTTAACATCATAAAATACAATCATGTAATGCTTAATAGTAAGATACAATGTCATGTGAGGATGATATAGTGAGGGATAAGCAATATACCCAAATATAATAGTTTAATTAGGAAATTTTTTATTTCCTAATGCAAGATATATAATAATAATACATAATAATAATAATAATAATAATAATAATAATAATAATAATAATAATAATAATAATAATAATAATAATAATAATAATAATAATATAGTCAAGGGTATGATGCCCCCAATGGAAAATTAATATAGGCACAAGTGATATGTCCCAACATAGCAATGTGCTAATAAGAGGGATACATATAGAAATGAATCACAAAACACACAATAATAGTAATATTCCCTAAAATATGCATGGTAAAGACCATAGAAACTAGTCGAAAATTAATATAATGCATGAAAAGGATTAAAAAACCAAATATAGTATATCCCATTGTATATGAAAGTAATCACAAAAATGTTTAATCACACATATAAATATGAAATCATTACACAAGTACATATGACAAACAAAAAATGATGACATGAAATGACATGATGACTAAATAATCCATTGTAGATAGAAATGGATAAGACATTAACAATTAAAATTCACAAGTATACCTACACACATTCAAGCAATCGAGAAGCCACATGCAAGCAAGAGAACACACATTGTATCTATATAACATTCATATAGAAACCTAATATATACAATCATGTATCATGCAAGACCTAGGCAATAAAAATATATGTCTAACCAATGTAATTATTTCTATATGATAAATGAAAATAAAGAAGGATAGTCTTATAAAATGTTTGTAGAGAGATGCCTTAGTTTAAGACATACCACCAATGTGACAATACCCTTAGGATGTGGGAATAAATTTAGCCACATAACATATGCAAATCCATTATCACATGTAATATGTATATATTTAATCTCACCCACTAAAAATATATCATGATAACCATGTGTTTAACATGTATATGTAAACCTATAACATAGTTATATAAACACAATATGTATCCATTGAAAAAGATAAAGGAAAATAAATTTTAATTTTTATATCCATTTTAAATTATAAAGGGAAAAAATGATTTTTGTCTTCTATTGTTTTTTTTTATTTTGTAATTTTATAGAATAAAAAATATCAAACAAAGAGAAGGCAAAGGGGTGAAAGAAAGAATAATTGTGAAGATAAATCATTAAAAAAATAGAAGTTGGAAGTGGAAATCAACAAAGATGACAAAGAAAAATCAAGAAGAAAGAAGAAGAGGATAATTCCAAGCAACCTACAAATTCCATTAGAAATCAGTGCGTACCAGGGTGAAACATGTAGATATATATGTTTTAATCATAAAATAGTAAACATAAGTATTTTTAATAAGATAAAATATCAAGGGGTAAGGGATAATGCAATATAAAAAACAACATAAGCCAAGGGGTTATAAAAATTCCAATGCAATAGAAGGCAAGTGCCAAGATGTCAAGTCCATAATAAAGAAGAGGCATGGAATGAATTAAAGGAAGGAATGAACATGAAATATATATATATATATATATATATATATATATATATATATATATATATATATTATGATGTGTAAAAAATGATACCATAATAAAATATTGATATATGGATAAAGCAAAAGAGATAGGCTTGCATGACTAACCGATGATGTAATTTATAATGTTAAATTCTAGACTATAGGAGTTAGATGCATCAATAAAAGTATTAGATAAATGGTTAAAAGCTATAAAGTACACTAAATAATCATCCAAAATAGAGATATGGTGATAGTGGTCTTGAGGATCCATAAAACCTCTTGTAAATCACATGTATTAGTTCAAATATGTCTTGGTATAGTGTATCTCTTAGTCAATGCTTTAATATGAACCAATACAAGTGGTTGTAGATAAATATTAGGACATAGATGATAAGGAATGTGATAAAAATGATTAGGAATAGGTAAATAATTATCAAATTAATATGGTTTATGTAAATTTTTCAAGTTGATTCTACATAAGTGTTTAAGCACTTTGTGAAGAGGTTTAGGTAATCGTGTGAATTTAAAAAAAATCCTAGATGGATCAATAAGAACTTGATAGTACCATGAATTTAAATAAATATTTGTGAATAAAATTTTACCACTAAGTTGGTATAGGAGATAATTTTTAAAAAAATAGGTACATAAGGATTTAAAACACTAAGATATGTGCCATAAGATGGTGGAAAAAATGGGCCTAGTCGTGGACATGTGTTCCCTGAAAATTGAGAAACATGAACTTATGTAGATAATTTGAGATGGCTACACTCATAATTTGAAGAAGTTATAAAAACATGAAGTGTTTAATTATTTGTGTAGTTTAAAAAAAACTAATTTTAAAAAAGTGGTTAAGTATAAATAGTTTAAATGTATAAAATTTAAAGAGGAACTCCTATTTTATTCAGGAAAACATAGGGTCATGTGACACGTCACTTTTTGAGCATTGTTTAATATTGTTTGAAACCCTTTGGTGAAAATTTAGATAAGATAATATAGTTTGTGACCTATATTTTTTATATATTTTTATTAATTTTATAAGTAAATAGATCCTAAAAACTGACAAAAAATTGATTGTTGGTCGTGCAAGCTCCCCTAACTACCTAAAAAAATAGTTAGTTTGTGTCCACATATATTTTTTTGAATTTAGAAAAGTGAAAAAAATACATAAACATTTATAGACATGTATATTTTTGGCATAGAGTGACCTAAAAAAACCATAGTTAGAAATCAACATAGATGAAAACCTTAAAATAGACAATAAAATTAATAAAATCATATATTTGTAAAGAGGAGATTGTGATGACCATTGTAATAATATTTTAATGAATTATCTCAATGGAATTCATGGTGTATGTGGTGAATAAAGTTTAATTTTCTCATTTTATGTCAAAGATCTCAGATTTGGCTATGTGTTGATAGGTCCAAGACTTTGTCTTACAAATACAAGCCATTTTCGAGCCAAAAGGCTTGGTTTTTAAATTAAAACATATCATATCTTGTACGGACTAGTGAATTTGTGCTATATTGAAATAACACAAAAAATAATAATTTATTCTATGTATATATTGACATAGCACAACAAAATGAATTCAGTCTATGTATACATGTTTATATTTATCTATGAAGATATTTGTTGGCTGAATATTTTGTCGATCAGCATACTAATAAACAAAATAGGTCTGATGAATTGAAGTAGGAAGATTAGTCATCGAAATGTGTAGTTTTACCACATCAGAAAGACACTGATCTCTCCTCTCATCAAGGGGAGGTTCCCTGTAGGTATTCCATATATATATATATATAAATAGAAAATAATACTCATGGGTGGGACAAACCATCCATCTCTCTTCTTTTAGAGATGATGTGCGCATATCAAAGGAAAAACTTAGGGGAAATGATAGACAGTACTCCTCTTCTTTTAGAAGTATTATTCAACAAACCACAAGAATACTCCTGGCAGTAACAACAAAAATGTAGCAAAGAATGTGATAGCCAAAAAATCGAGATGCAGCTCAAAGTATTCACCTAGATTGCTCAAGAGTAAGATACGAAGGATAATGAGGGCACAAAGTCACCTCAAGGTCTTTTAAACAAAAATGAAAAGAACACACACTAAAGGCAATTATGAGGGTACAAAGTCTCTTCATAGTTGACTCTTTAGGATACCTTCTTGACTGCTGTCACTAATTCTACTTGTTCAATTAAAAGAATTGAATATATATTGAAGAAAAAGACATAAGAACAATTTCCTCAATAACAAAGATATTACAACACAAAGCCTGAAAAACCACTTGCTTTCTTATTCCAGTAATAAAATATGATCGGCAATCTAAGCTCAAAGTCTCAGTAATGCTTTACAATTTGGGCAGAGTTTCCTTCTAATTGTCAAAAAAGATATCCCTATTATAATAGAAGAAAGTCCCTTATATAGCCTCTTCAAAAAGGACTTGGGAACAGTCAATATGTCAATTTACGTTGAAATCTATTAAGGAGACACGCTGGAACTTAGGGGTGCTTTACCCATTTGATTTTATCAATGCAAGGAAATAAGTCATGCTTATTGAAAGTTTGTAACTTCCAATGTTCCACCTGGTGATCTGATCTTATCTTCATTGTTCCTCCTTGTCTGGCTAATTAAATTGAGTCCTAGATTTAATTTACTATTCTATTCTTTCTCCACTTTTTGCTGGTCTTGGCCTTGAGATCTGTGATTGTATTTTGGTTTGTATGTTTAAAAGATCAATGGCTAATTCATTGTGTTGAACTTGATGTTTCTGAGCACGTCATTCCTTTGTCTTCTTTTGGCTTTTCTATTTGGCTCTTTTCCAAATTATACTTGACTTTTTGGGCCGTAAGGAATGAGCCATTCGGAGTTGAGAAGAGCCTCCCATTAGGGTATCTACCCTTCAGGTAGTCTTTGAATGGCCTTCGGGCTCCTTTGAACTTAGGCTATGAACCATTCCATTAAAAAAAGACATTGAACCAATTAGTTGAACCAAGCATTGAACCGAACATTGAACTTGGTCGTTGAACCAAATTTTGGTTCAATGGTTCAAACAAAGCTTTGAGCTAACTGACGAACCACTTGATTGAACCTTTGAACCATTTGACATTGAACCAAAAGATGAACCAAATGTTGAACCTGCTGTTGATGCTTGCCGATGGAAATTTCTATTTGAACTAAGGCGATGAACCAATTCTATAGAGTCCATAGATTTTCCTTTTCTTGCATAGTCCGTAGATTTTTCTTCCTACTAAGTCCATAGATTCAAGCCTGTAGAGTCCGTAGATTCAAGCCTGCAAAGTCCGTAGATTTAAGAAAATCTTGAAAACTAAAGAATTTGAATGCCCAAGACAAACTTTGAAAAGAGAAGAGATAATTTTGGTCTATAAGACCAAAATAGTTCAAATGTTGTCCCAAAAATGAGCTAATATTTTTGGGGGACAACAGCTAGCTCCAATTGGGGAACTGTTGTTAATTTCAAAAGGAATTGAAAGGAGTAGAATCTAGAATCTCCAGTGCCTTCATGTGTACCATTGGGTTATGGAGTCATGCTACCCAGAAATGGAAGGCATCAAAAATGGAAACAAACAAAACAAAATAGAATTAAAAACTATATAAATATACATATATACATATGCAATGATCTGATACTTTAAGAATTGAATTATTTTAGATGTTGCTTCTTGAGAGATAGTGAAAATAGTGCGCCATCTTGGTAAACCAGCAAGAAGGCATTTTGTCCCCAGAAACGGTGATGGGCGAATGGAGCTCTCCACTAAGAAACCAATTTTCTGCATCTTCCTCTTGGTCTTTCCTTCTTTTTGATCTGTGGCAGGACATGGTATTCAAACTGAAAACCATAACTCCTTGCTCTCCCTGCAAAGTGTTCCTTTGCCTAATTTTGATTTGTAGCAAAATGGTCCACCAACATAACTTGTTAATCTACTGGTCCAGTCTAACACATGCTTTGATTGTCAGCATTAGACCCCTGACAAACCATCAGTTCAACATCTCCTTTGATGTGAAGGAGTTTGACCTCTTCACCCTGAGTAGTGTTCAATCTGAGCAACAAAGATCTGTATCCAGCTATGGAAGAAATGCTACCATTGAATTCCAAGATCCAAGCATCATCAAAAGCTGATCTTCTATCAGATTTCTCTTCATTAGAGATGGAATATCTTTCTTGATTTGTACTACACCCTACTAATTCTTTTGATGCCTTGTTTGAATCAAATTTTGGATTGCCATCTACAGAACTTTCATCAGCTGAGACAGGGGCATCCCCCGTGGTCAAGAAGTAATTACCCTTGCTTGAAGGCTTAAATAGAATTTGACCTGAAGGGGTTGACATTTGGGTGACCATAATTTTTGCCTCAGATAGGTCTATACTTGGTTCTCCATTAATGTCTAATTGCTCAGGATTGACTTGCAGGGATTCAAACTTAGTCATTTGAATTTTGCATTCCTTGACATGATCAATCATGTCCAATGACTGGAATGGACTTGGAAGAGAGGATGGGAGTTCATCCTTTTCATTTTCGAGAGGGGGAGGACTAATCTACGAAGTTAAAGTAGACGGTGTAGAAATGTTTGATGTACTTACTTCTTTGGTAATCACCGGGTCCTTTGATGAAAAAGGAAGAGGGGTTCTCTGCTTAGCAATTGAAATTACTAGTTGGGGTCACTCGTCTATCTTCTCTTTGTCAGCTTGTTGTATTGACTGATTCTCAGACTTGGTGAATACGGTGTATGATCCTTTAACTGCTTCACCTTCACTTCTGGGTTCATCCTAGTAATTCAAGAAACCAATGTGGGAGTCACCTACTGATTCTTCTAGATCCTCCTTGAAGAGATCAATGCCATTTTCTTTCTCTAACTCAGGTTGGAAATAGGAAACATGCTCTATTTCCAGATATCCAACTACCGAGTTTGTTGGAGGTGCTTCAAGGGGAGGATTCCTTTATGGAGGAAGAAGATGATTTGGTTGCCCTTGACTTCTGGTAGCATTACCTTGATATGGCTGATTAAGGAATGTCTTCCTTGGTATATCTTTATATAGAGGAGTAGAAGACATACTTTGTGCCATTTTCCTTTTCAAGGCTAGCAATTCATTTGCCAGCTTTTGCACCATTGGATCAATGGTGCTTGTAAATGAATATTCAGAAGATGATGAAGCTCTATTTCTACTAAGATCTCTCCTTATCTTTCTTGCCAAGATAATGTCATATTATAGCTCAGTAGCCAAGTCTCGGGCAGCCTCAAGGTCTATGTGTCTAGCCTATCTCAATAGAAAACTCACTTCAGGTAGCTGTGAGTTGATGAAGAAACACATGAGATTCTGAGGTGTTGGCTGGGTGACCATGGGAATCCTGTGCCTCAGCTTGTTGAACCTGGCAATGAAGTCCCTCATAGGTTCATGGGGCTCTTTCTTCATCTGAGTGAGCTGGGCTAGCAAGGCATGCACATCTTTTGTAGGCTTGAACTTAGCTTCAAACTTAGCTTTGAGAGTATCCCAGTCAATCATTGATCTAGCTTGTAGATGGTAGAACCAATCTGCAGCAACACCTTTTAGGGTCTCCACAAAAAGCCTAACTGCCACATCTTCAAATTCCACCCCTATCACACCACCTGCTATGGTGAAGGCTGCAATGTGTTCATCAGGGTGGACTCTTCCATCACCAAAAAATTTGGGGAAATTCTTCCTTGAACTGAGTGGTAGCTCATGCAGGGGTAGAGTTAGATTAAGTGGACCAAAAGAGTTACCCCAGGGGCCTCAAAATGCCATGATCGGATTATGAACAATAGGGATAACACATCTAAGTGGAGTTGCTAGATTATAGGACAAAAATGGAAAAGAAACTGGCCTTGCTTTAACTTAAATCTTGAGGCTTCAAACTGAGCTTTCTTTCCTAACATCTCTAGTTTTACAGACCAGATAATATAATGAAGATGGATGAAAATGGTAAGGCTATAAATGGATAATGGGTAAGACATCAAATGGAGTCACTAAAGTCTGTAATGGATAAGGTTATAATGATAATGGGTTATATAGGTGATGTTTCAATTTGAAACTTGAGGTTCCAAATTGCACAATATTATGTATATCCCCAGCTGAGTCACCAAAAACTATTGGCTACATATTTTGTCAATTAGAGTATTGATAAAAAAATAGGTCTGATCAACCAAAGTAGGAAGAATAGTCATCCAAATGTGTAGTTTTACCACATCAGAAAGACACTGATCTCTCCTCTCATCAAGGGGAGGTTCCCTGTAGGTATGCTATATATATATATATATATATATATATATATATATATATATATATATATATATATAAATAGAAACTAATAATCATGGGTGGGACAAACCATCCATCTCTCTTCTTTTAGAGATGATGTGCACGGATCAAAGGAAAAACTCAGGGGAAATGACATACATCACTCCTCTTCTTTCAGAAGTACTATTCACCAAACCACAAGAATACTTTTGGCAGTAACAACAAAAATGTAGCAAAGAATGTGATAACCATCAAATCAAGATGCAGCTCAAAGTCTTCACCTGGATTGCTCAAGAGTAAGATACGAAGGATAATGAGGGCACAAAGTCACCTCAAGGTCCTTTAAATAGAAATGAAAGAACACACACTAAAGGCAATTATGAGGGCACAAAGTCTCTTCATAGTTGACTCTTTAGGATACCTTCTTGACTAATGTCACTAATTCTGCTTGTTTAATTAAAGGAATAGAAGATATATTGAATAAAAAGACATAAGAACAATTTTCTCAATAACAAAGATATTACAGCATAAAGTCTAAAAAACCACTTGCTTTCTTATTCCAGTAAAAAAATATGATCAGCAATCTGAGCTCAAAGTCTCAGTAATGCTTTACAATTTGGGCAGAGTTTCCTTCTAATTGTCAAGAAAGAGATCCTTATTACAATAGAAGAAATTCCCTTATATAGCCTCTTCAAAAAGGACTTGGGAACAATCAATACGTCAATTTGTGTTGAAATCTATCAAGGAGACATGCTGGAACTTAGGGAGACTTTACCCATTTGATTTTATCATTGCAAGGAAATAAGTCATGCTTATTGAAAGTTTGTAAATTCCAATGTTCCACCTGGCGATCTGATCTTATCTTCATTGTTTATCTTGTTCGACTAATTGAATCAGGTCTTGGATTTAATTTACTGTTATGTTCTTTCTCCACTTTCTGCTGGTCTTAGCCTTGAGATTTGTGATTGTATTTTGGTCTGTATGTTTAAAAGATCAATGGCTAATTCACTATGTTGAATTTGAAATTTTTGGGTGCATCATTCCTTTGTCTTCTTTTGGTTTTTCTGTTTGGCTCTTTTTCAAATTATACTTGCCTTTTCGAGCCTTAAGGAATGACCCATTTTGAGTCGGGAAGAGCCTCCCATAAGAGTATCTACCCTTCAGGCAGTCTTTGAATGGCCTTTGGGCTCATTTAAACTTAGGCTATGAACCATTCCATTAAAACAAGACATTGAACCAATCAATTGAACCAAGCATTGAACCGAACGTTGAACTTGGTCATTGAACCAAATTTTTGTTTATTGGTTCAAACAAAGCTTTGAACTGACTCATGAACCACTTGATTGAACCTTTGAATCATTTGGCATTGAACCAAACATTGAACTTGTTACTGATGCTTGTTGATGGAAATTTCTATTTGAACCAAGGCGATGAACCAATTCTACAGAGTCCATCAATTTTCCCTTTTCTAAACAGTCTGTAGATTTTTCTTCCTGCTAAGTCCATAGATTCAAGCCTGCAGAGTCTGTAGATTTAAGAAAAGCTTGAAAAATGAAGAATTTGAATGCCCAAGACAAATTTTGAAAAGAGAAGAGATAATTTTATTTGTAAGACCAAACTAGTTCAAATGTTGTCCCAAAAATGAGCTGATATTTTTGGGGGACAACAATATTCACATTTATAATTTTTATATGTTTATTTTAAAATGGAGAGTGTTATTATATACACTAATACAAAAAGGGAATAATGGATATAGTGGTGTAGTTTTGGTGTTTTTGTGTCCACAATCATTATTTTGACTATTTAGATTATGATATAGGGTTCAACCAGGGCTAGTTCCATCACAAAATGAATGAACGAGTCAATTATTTTAATGATGGAGGAAATTATGGCCAATTTGAAAACTTTTAGTGTAATTTCATGAATAGGATGTGATATGAGGCTAAATTAGCTTAAATTTATTGACATATTAAGGGAATTTGTGTAATAAAGGATACAATTTAAGTGAAATTATTTCTCATAAACCTAATTTTGACTATAAAGGATTTAATTTGGGACTGTCATCCCTAATGTCATAATAAAATAAACTAAATAGTCCATTGGCTGAATCTAAAGGTAATTAGGATTAATTTCAGTCCATTCAACCTAATAATGACTATAAAATGTAATTTGGGGCTTAGTAAATGCCAATTTCATTACAGATTGAGGTAAAGAATCATTTGGTTCAATGATAGATGTAAGTTTGACATGTATATGATGTGGTTTTGGGATCAATAAACTCCAATGTCATCATATTATGAATGAAATAGTTGATTGGTTTAATTTTATTGGTAATTAGTGTCATGATACCATTGAACCTAATTATTACTATACAGTTTGATTTAAGGCTAAATTGGCTTTGATTTCATCATAGATTGAGATAATTAGTTAAATGGTACAGTCAACACATTTAAAAAAAAACTGAGCCACATGAACCAATTTTCAATTATGTATGATGTGATTTGGAGTAAATGTCATCACATATTGAATGATTCATTCAATTCAGGAGGAATTTGAAACCAATTTGAGCCCCTTCAACCTAAATGTGATTTGGGGCTAAATTATCTCTAATTTCATCATGAATTGATCTAATTAGTCAATTGGTACAATTATAGATGTGATGTAAAATAAATTGATTTTAGTGAACCTAATTTATGGATCAATTGATTATATGCGATGCAAAATATGGCTTAATCAACCCTAGTTTTATTACAAATGTAAACATGAAAGTAATTAAAGCTAATCTAAAGCCCTTGAACCTAACTACGAGTCTAAAGTGTGATTTGGGGATAAATTAGCTCAAGTTTCTTGACATTTAAGCTAATTAGTTCATTGTTATAATGAGTGATGCAATTTAGATGATGTTGAACACTGTGAACCTAGTTTTGACTATATAAGATGTAATTTGGGGGTCAATTAGCCCCACTAGTATCATACTCTAAATAAAATAGTTCATCAATTCAATCATGAAGGAAAATTGGGCCAATTTGAGCCCTTCCAACCTAATTACAATTGTATAATGTGATTTGGGGCTCAATTGGCCCCAATTTTCTTATAAATTAAACTATAGATCCAATTACAGGTACTCTAAACCCCTTGAACATAATTGTCAGTATATGATATTACTTAGGGGTAATTGAACCTAATTTCATCTATATTAGATTTGATTTTGACATTAATTAAGAGGAAATTACATCAAATAATATTTTTTATGACATATTTATATGATGTACAACTACAAAAATATAATGCACATGAGCTATACTGTTTACATGCTTGTTGTACTCAACACACCACCATTCTCAATTTTTTGAATGAAGACCAATTATAGTCTAAAATTCCTAGGTCTATTTTCAAAATATTTTTTCATTGGTATTCACATGTGCATCTAACTACAATTGATCAATTCTTTAAAAGTTCCTATTCCTTATGTGGATGATTTTCATTAAGCATGTTATTTATTATAAACACAATGGGCCTTCCCAAATTACTCAAGTTTTCTATATGCATTTTATTCAAACTAAATTATTATTAGACATTAGGAGTTTTATGTGTATGCAAAATTTTTGAATATGCACATGAATTACAAAACTAGAATCCTAAGTTTTGGATTTCACGTATTTTGCACTTTATAAGTTATGCATTTTACATATTTTTTGGTACTTCAAAATTATTAGACATGTAACTAGTTTTAGATAACATGAATGCAAATATTGAGATCACATGAGATGAAGCTTGTGTAAACCATAAAATTATTGAAGAAAAATTAAATCACTTAAAGAAAATATTAGAAGAGATAAAAACCAAGATGATTAAAACCCAATATTTCATTAAGTTGAAAAGATATCAAATGAGATGAGTACATATACGAAAGTAAAAAAGAACTCCTCCAAAAAATAACGTCAACAAACCCTCGAAATAGACAAGTAACTCCTTTATAAAATGTGGTTGATAGGACCAAGAATAGATTAGTAATTTCCATACCCAAAATATCTATTCAAGGGAGTTAGTTCATAGTCACCGAGTCAACCTAGACACACAAGAAAGCTTCTACATGAAATTAGGAAAACTCCAAGTGAGGGAATAAATACAATAATAAATAAATATAGGAAAAAAGAAAACCCGTACTCTAACAGCCCCCATAAGCATAGCTTAGGTGGGAAATTAAAAAAATAAATGGGTCCTAGAAATAATTCTTGATGAGGTACCCATGTATAAAGCAATCTATCATAAAGTAGAGAAAATAATAAAACCCATAGGAAAAAACTCCCCCCAAAAAAGATACATAGAATAAGATAATAGGCCAAATGGACCCCCCTAAAGATGATATTATTATTGATGTAAACTACACCCTAAGAAGATCTCTTAAAGGAATGAAATTACTATTGGTGAATGGTTTGGTAAAGATATCTACAATCTACTTTGAAGACCAAAAAAATCAAGTTTATGACCTAGCCATGAATAATATCCCATTTAAAATGCCCACAAATTTTAATGTGATTTATCTACTAGTGTTAAACTAGATTCCTACATATTTGTATAGTATTCTCGTTATCGTTATAGATGATGGTGGGTTACTTGAAATAAATTCTAAAATTAGATAGAATCCCTTGAATCCAAATAACCTCATTATTTATGTTAACAACTCCACAATACTCTACCTCTATGGATGATACATAGATAACATTTTTCTTCTTGATAAACCAACTGATAGGACTAGAACCAAAGAAAAATATTAACTTAAAGTGGACTTATGATTATAAGTATCATCTCCCCAATATGAATCCATAAAATTAACCAATTCAAACTTTATGCCAAATCTCTAATGAATCCCAAATATATAAGAGCCATGAATGTAGTGAAAGATCCTCTTAGCTACTTTCCAATATAGCTCATGGGGTAATTACATAAATATGGAGACTAATCCCACAACATATGAAATATCGGCCTTAGTATGAGCTAGATAATTAAGGCTACCAACAAGCTATCAATACTGAGTGGCATCAACCAAAGGTGTAGAACATTTAGCCTCAAGCTTGAATCCTAATTGAAATATAGTCAGAGATGGATTACATTTAACCTTGTGAAACCCAAGTGAAAGATCCAACTAAATACAACTATGAAATCTTGATGCCAAGAAAGTAATGTAGAAGACCCAAGTCTATCATGCCAAATCTATCTTATAGAAATATCTTCATTGATGTAATATATGATGAGGAACTCTTAGTGAACAAAATATCATAAAAATAAAGGACCAGTATCAATAAATAATTATCCTACCATAATAAGTATACGTTAGGGTCTAAATGACATTAGGTAAAACCTAAAGTAAGGAGGAAGGAATCCATCCTAGCATACCAAGCCCAAGTGGCTTGTTTGAGGCAATAGATGGGTTCCTAAGTCTAAAAACTAAGGATAAATCCTTAAAAAACTCAATTAGATACTCCATGTAAATCTCCTCCTCAAGGTCTCCATGAATAAAGGCACTCTTCACATCTATCTAATGCACATCCCAACCATGTGCTATGACCATAACTAGTGTGAGTCAAATTGAATTCATCTTTACAATAGGTGAAAAGGTTTATAAGTAGTCAATGTTGAGTACATGTAAAAAACCCTTTGTGACCAATCTTGTATTGTATTTATCAACCAAACCATATGATACAAACTTGGTCTTATATATACACCTAAATTGAACCATATTCCTTACCTTAGGAAGTGAAGTCAAATACCAAGTGTGATTTGTGATTAATGAAGAATATTCTTACTACATAGAACTATCCCACTCACGTATGCCTAAAGCTTCTCAAAATGACTATGGATATGAAACTAAAGTAAATAAGGCATGTGGACCACTCTGACAATCTAGCCAAGTATGTTTGTCATCTATTAGATCTCTTACCAAAGTGCTTACACTTTGAGGTGTCTATCTAGCCCAAAGGTTTTTTTAAAGTGGGTGATTCAGGTGCTGACTCCTCATCCTCTAAGACATGACTAGAGGTGGATGTATAAAACTACCTATCATTACCTTCACTATCAAAACTAGAATAATAATAAGAATATCATGGCTTAGGAACCTACTCTAGATGATCTCTATAAGGAACCAATAAATTTGCAAGGCTTAGGTCAAGGTTCCATATAAATTCATATCTTATACAGGTTATGTGCCATAGATGGAGATCCAAAAACCCTAAAGTGATTAACTTTATGTTTCCTTCCATTATAGGCTCCAAGGATGTTATTCCTTTCAATGCTTTGTGAGAAACCTTGTTATGAATATAACAAGCAGAATTAATGGCTTTGACTCAATACTGAGGTGTCAACGATTTAGGGTGAATCATAAAATTAGTTATGTCTTTCAAGGATCTATTAGAACATTATATAACTATATTATGTGAAGTAATATAAGTAACTATCTGATGTAAATCAACCCCCTTTATGGTTTAAAACTACTAAAATCTATTGTTGACTTATTCACCTCCATTATTAGTTTAAAGAATCTTGATGGATTTCTCAAATTGTTTCTCAAAAAGTATTGAAAATTTTCAAAAAATTCAAACATTTTATTAAAGAAGTATACCCATGTATATATTTATAAATCATCAATAAAAGTGAGAATGCACATATCCCTTAAAAAAGATAGTCTCAGAAAAGGCCTAGATATGTCACTGTGTACTAACTCCAATGCTTGTAAATCCCTCCAAGCTTTGAATTTATAAATTTTTCCTTTGGGATGCTTTCCAATAAAGTAACCCTCACAAAGTCACTTAGATAATTTAACTCAAGGCAAACTTATGACCATGCCATTTTTGTTAAGTTGTTTAAGGTAGCAGTAGTTAAGGTGGCCAAACTACTCATGCCATAATTTGAGAGCTCCATATGAATGAGTCAATAATGCAATCAAATAATAATTAGGTTTAAAATGTGAGGTGTATAACCTATATTGATGATCTACCCAACCCATTACCACTATAGAATCACTATGCAACTCCATGATGATAACTAAATTTGGTAAAAACTCAATCATCATGCCTTTATAGATATAAGTGATTTGATACATAGATAGGAGATTGGTTGAAAGATAAGGAATAGTTATACCATTATTGAATATTCCTCCTTCCATTGCAATATACACTCTCCCTACAACTAGTACATAAGTGTCATCACCCAAACTAATGGAAGACATTCTACAAGGTTCTAAGGAAGAAAACCCAACAAGTGACGATCTCATGTGGTGAGAAACACCCAAGTCAATAACATGTGAAGATGTTGAAGCTAAAAATACTATAAGAACCTTGACCCTTTATTTCTCTTTCCCCTTACCCTTTGCCTTAGTATAATATGTGGTAGATGAATTATGCTTAATGGACTTAGGAACACCTATGTTGTTTTTCTTTAGGAGATGAGTTAGGTGATCTATTTCTTCTTCATGAACTTGTTTTCATCATGGTAATTTTTATTATAGTAAGCACACTTAACCTTCTATTTTTTAGGTTTGTCATTAGAAGTGGAAGATTTAGTGTTGGTTTTGGTAGAGTTTGATTATTTAGTATTCTTATTCTTCTTTTTCTCTTTATTTGAATTTTTTACTTTCCTATTCCTAATAATTAGGGATTGAGGTTTTGTGGACTTCAATGTGCCCATCTGGATCAAATTGTATTGATATCTAGTTAAGTCACTAATGAAAGCATCTAAATACATTATTTTCAATGTAATTCTCAAAGAACTTTTAGTGGCATGGAAAGTAGAGACAAAGACTAAAAATTTAAGACCTAGTTTAGAGAGTATATAAAGAATAAGTTGGTCATCTTATTTCTTTATCCTACATTATTTCAAATACAATATCAAGTACTTAAAATTAGTGAATAAATATTGAAGGGTGTCAAAGTTGTAGAATGAAGGCTGATGAGTTCATTCTCAAGCTCTTGACCTCTCATCACATTTTGTTCCCAAATAGTTTACCCAAAATGGTCCATACATCATGAGGTGATTTGATAAGCTATAAGTTAAATAGGAGATTAGGTGCTACTAAAATACATAATAGACCATAGTCTTCATCACTACATTTATACCACTTAAATTTCTTTGAATTTGTTATAGGTTTAGTTTCATCACCCATGGTTATCGTATACAAACTCTTACTCCTTAGAATGATTATAATATTTAATTTTTATTAATAATAATTAAAGGGAGTTAGTGTGTTGATTAAACTTGAATCCATTTTATTGTTGAGTTGAGTTGTATTAGTATTGCAAGTTATTATTGTTTCATAAATGAAAGTGCAAGTAGAAAGAAAGAGTAACTCAAAATAATGTACACCCGTCTTAACTATGAAATGGTGAATCCCAATGATTGTTGTAAACAATGCATGCTCAAAATATGTTAGGTACAACCAAGAATATGTCTATATAAAGTAGTACACATTTTAAAAAGACATGATTTTCAAGACTAGGTGAGGATGTCAAGCTCATCTAAAAATGTGTCCAAGATGAGTACACAATGTGATCAAGTGAAAATATGAATAAAAATTCCTCTTTAAATATTTCCCACAATACATTTTTTTTATTAAAAAACTATCAAAAACTTTCCACTATCAATGCTAAACTTGATCAATCCTTTTATGCATTACTTAGGAATTCAAAGAGAAGTAACCTATTTGACCTTGGTTTAAATCAAGTTAATAAAAAAGGTGATTTAATATGATAGATTTTTTAAAAACTTTAGGACAAAACTTGAATAGACTTAGATTGTTCTAGAAAACACTCATAACCATTTTGAAACAATATTAGTATTTTGCAATGTTGTTTGAATAATTCACACATGCTGTAGAGGCTGCATGGAATGATGGTTTTGAATATGTGGAAATTAGAGTAGACTAAATAGGTTAAAATGTCACAGATGAGGGATGCCTAGAAGTAACATGAAACTAGGGTAGAACAATTTCCAAAACACACAAAACTAGTTGAGGCTGAGCTGAGGCCAAATACACATATCAATACCAAACATAAGAGATCAAACCTGAGGTTGTATGGAGGTATGTAGGTCTTTTTCAAGAAAATGTAGTAAGGCACACAAAACACAGAGTCACAAATAAAACATAAAAACTATGGTAATGGATTCCAATGAACTAGATTTGCATAAAAACTGACTCCACGAAAGATGAAAACTCCCACAAATGGATTGAATGCCGACCTTATTTTTAAAATAAAAATCTCATGATTTCGAAAGATAATTTAATATAAACAAAATAATAGACATAAAATTACCAATGGTGGCTTTAATACCATATTGAAGATGGCGTCAATTATGAATAACATGAATAGAAAGGTTGAGATCACAAAAGATGAAACTTGTGCACACCATAATGTTGTTGAGGCAAAATGAAATCACATAAAGGCAATATTTCAAAACATAAAAATCAAGTGGATCAAAACCCAATATTTCATTAAGTTGAAAATTTATCAAAAGAGATGATCACATATAGGAATTTAAGAAATTCTTCCATAAAATGTGGTTGACAAGGCTAAGAATAGATGAGTAACTCCCATACTCGGAATAGCCAATCAAAGGATCTACTTCCTAGTCACCTAATCAAATTGTACACTTAAGAAATATTATCCTTGAAAGTAGGAAAAATCCAAGTGATGGAAAAAACCCATAATAAATAAAAATGGGAAAAAAATAACCCAACTCTAACATAGACTCTTGGTCTTTAGAACTTTTGATATTTATGAAGTTGGTCTTCATAATTTGTTTTCATCAGAACTCATAGTTTTTGAAGGTTGTGTACGTAGGAATTTTGATTCTTCACATTTTTTGCCTTCATGAGAAGTGTTCATCAGAAAGTTTGTTCATCATAACTTATGTTTGTAATAAATTTTATGTGTCATGATTTTTTTTCTCACAACTTTTGTTTTTGACATCTTCAAGTTGCCAGGTCTCCACATCTTTTGTTCAAAAAATTTGGTCATAACTTTTATTTAGAATTTTTTCTATAATATTTTTTTTTCATAAATTTTAACTTCATGTTTTGTGCATTTGAGGCATCATGAGATTTGGCTAGTGTAGTTTTAACAAAAAATTTTGACACCTGAATTCTAAAGCCACAATGCATGGCATAACTGATTTTGTACAAAATTAGTAACAGGTTGACACTTTTCCAAGGTGAAAACATGTCACTCTTTAGAATGTATAAAAATTATACGTGGCATACCTACCAAAGTATGTTCCAATTTTTAAATTAAATGTTTAAAATAAACTTAGATACATTCAACATTAATGACACATGAACTGGAATTGAACTCCTATACTCAAATCTATATGAGTAAATAAATATATTGATAATTGATTACTAAAAAGATAAAATGAATTTACATTCAAAAAATAACTTGAAGCCCTAATTATCATTGTTCAATTGCAAATTATTTCGAGTAAGAGAGTAAATAATTGAATTGAAGATGAGAATTCCTTCATTGAAATAAATAAGGAATGGCTTCATAATCTAGGGTATTCAATGAGTATTACCAACTTTGAAATTCTCTATCAAGGATCCTATAGAATATAAAGACATTGTTTTCAATTCAGTGGTGTTGAATGATGAATTTTCTAATTACATAACTCTTTGGTATGTAATAGAGAATATGGAAACTGATTCACATGAGGTAAATCTGATAGCTAAGCAAAGGTAGTTGGTAGTTGACTTGCTACCAATGAAGCACCAACAAATACATTTTATAATATCCAATATAGAAGTGATTCCCTACATCAACCTACCTTAGGAATTATTCTTCATAGGGAAGGTAACTCATGGATTTTTTCCCCATATGAAACATAAGATAGTTGTGACCTACATCTTAAGGGATGATTTCCAGTTATACCTCTGACTACCCATCATAAATGACACATTCAATAGACATAGAGTTGAATTTTTTAAGAAGATGAGAATAATCCAAAACAAAATAAGGAAATGGATTGCTCTTATGTAAACAATCACCCTCAAGGCCAAGGAACCCATACCAATCACCAAATTTAGGATGGGAATCCATATTAGAGTGGCCCTAATAAATATATTATATGGTTGAAATAACATCCACTTCCTCCACCTAGAATGGGCATCATTGTATCATTTATTGATGTCCTTCGAGGTAACTTTTTCCTTGGGAGAGATAATCAATGTCAGGATCAAAGAGCAGATGATCAAGAAGAAAAAAATATACATGGGTTCCCATTTTTACATGATGTCTTATCTATTGGAGGAAATCATGGCCATAATTTACATTCACAATGGATAACTCTAGAGCCTAGCCCCATACTGTATCAAGAATTAGGTATTTGACTTCTTTTCTTTCATTCACATATATTTGTATATGAGGAATATCATCATAATTATTGATAATGTTTACTTACAAGTTTTAAGATAAATTCACTAAGAACCCTTCGACCAAGTATCAAAAAAGATCAAGAAAACATTAAGGCCAAGTGGGGATTATTGGGTATACACATACTATAATGTAATCGTGGTGGTGGGGAACAAGGTTTCCCATTTTTATCTCCCCAAGTATGTCCTAGAAAAATTAGTTGAATAAGAAATAACTTATTAGCTATGTTGGAATATTTATGAATATATGAAAAATAAACATGAGAGCATGTTTCATGGGTCTTCTCTAATGACCGATCAAATGTGTTACACCAATAAGACACACTTCATTGATGTTGGAAAACCCATATAATTATACTCATTGGTATCCTTTCGACATAGGTATTGGGATACCTATGGCCTAATTGAAAATTGTATCTCAAGCCTAAGCATTTATTGTCAACATGAACCACATGAGCATTATTTTATTTTATTAAATGTGAAGGATGATGCTGAGGTCCTAGATAGGGAAAAAGTGGATAGATTAATAGAAGATAATTTAATGGCTATACAAAGGGATAACTTCATAAATATTAAAAAGGCATAATCTATTATTCCACGTCTAGGTGGATGGGTTGTAATAGATTATTGGACCTATTAGCCTCCCCAATAATGCTTGGATCAATGAAAGTCATCTCAACCACCACCCATTGTGATGATAACTATTAAGCAAGAGTATGGTGTAGAAGAATCCCCAATTATTTAAATATATTTGTAAGGAGGGATATACCAAGATCCAACACCAATTGTAATGATGTTTTTTAATCAAGAAGAAGAGGTGGAGGAAATAAATGCTACTACAAATTCTTTGTGAAGAGCATAAGAACCAATTTGCATTGATTCTTCTAACTCTAAAGATTCAAGTCTTCCTATTAATTCCTTGGTTACTATTCTTATGAGTGTGGATGTTTTACCCTCCACCACTTAGTAGACTCTTCCTCTAGTTTAAAAGACACAAATTTACTATATGAGAAAATAAATAACTCCCAAGTACCCTCTTGAATTAGTGGATTCCCCTATAAGTTCAACTCTAGGGTCACCATCACAAGAGAAGGTCATTGACCAAGGAGAAATGGAATTAATAAAAGTGGGACCAAATCCTTTGATTGACCACCCTAAAGATGAATATGAGGATTACAAACTAAAAAGGGATAAAATCCTAAGTCTTTAGGAAATTAGAGGTAAACACCAATTGAGGCTAAAAAATCAGGTGAGTTCACCATTACTGTGGCCACTACTACTTCACTTCCTTTGGGTTGTAGTGTTTCTTTAGATTATATGATTACTATAGTCCTTATGTTTTAAATTATTCCTTATATGCTTATTGTTTCTTTAGTTTCCATTATTTCTACAACCCTGACTATTTACCTAGTCCATGTTACCTCTACTTCTCTTATTACTATTGTCCCTAATGTTCCTAAGTCTAAAAAGGTTCATTTTAATAGAACTATGGGAGCCCTTAAAAGTTATCAATTTCATGTTTCCTCTACTTATTTGGGTTTACCTATACCTTTGTTGACTAGTACTAAGGCTAATTATATTATTTCCTTTACAAAAACTAAAAGAAATAAGCTTACATACATTGTACACCCATGCCTCAATTTGATGATGTAGACTAGTAAAATATATTTTTTCCATCCTTTACAAACCGACTACATTTAGAGGCATTAATGAAATATTTAGGGGACATTTTTAGATATACCATTATTGAGGACAATTATTTAGTTAACCTCACATAGGTGGTGATTTCATATTGGGTTGTGGACATGGAAGCCCAAGCTGCATAAAACCCCAATTTAATGATAACAAATCTTCCCACTATCAACTCTATTTTTGATAAATCAATATGAAATATCTAGATGATTAAGAAGATAAAAGTAGAGGATGAATCTAGTAGGGGCTTGGTTTTTGAAGAAAGACTAGATGATTTATCTTTATCTAAGAGAAATAACAAGAGACTTGGATAGTCTCCATACAATGAATATTTTAAGTTTTATCTTAAGATTCATATAGAGGCTTTGTTGGAACAAAATGTAGGCACTGAACAAGATGGATAAGAGATAAACCAAGAGCTATATCGAGTGTAAGATCAATAGTAAATTGTACATGTTCCTAGGGAAATTGAGAGTGATGTCCAGAATTTAGCTCTCAAGTTATATAATATCCTTGACACCATAGATTCAAAGAGAACTAAAATGTCTCCCCATATTGTTGAAATGTCTAAATTATTTAGTTCTTTGAAAAAAGATGATAATAAATTAAATTTACTTATATTTTACATAACCAATAAGAATTTCATTCATTTGGATATGATGATACCACTTGAAGCATCCAAGTCTCTGAATTTGGTGGTTATCAAGGCATAAGAAGACTAGGATTGGGTGTCAAGTGTGAAATCCTTGATTCAAAAGCTGATAGATCATGAAAAGAAGGTCTTGAAAATTTTGGATGAGCTCAAATTGTCTCATGCAAGAGACCCCTTTGAGAAGAAAATAAGTAGGGCCAATTTTTACCAATTACTCTAGCAATAATCTATTAATTTTAAGAAAAGTCTTCAAAGGTGTACATTGGAGGAGATTGGACAAGAACTGAGATTTAGTAAGAAGATAGTTACTGAAGTACAAAAAATTCAAATAAATTTTAGAAAATCAAATTTTAGTGTAGTATCAGATACTAGGATTATCATGACCTAGATGTAAAGAAATAGGCTATAGATAAAGCATCTAGTATAATTCCACCATCTAGTTTTGTCCCTTTGATTACTACAAGTTCAACCAGGTAGACCCAAGATTTGAGTAATCCTTAGTTTTATTAGGTTTATTTTATATGTAAATTGGCAAATGAAACTAAAACATGTGATAGTTGACTGAAGAATTTTGTAAACATGCAGATATTGCATTATTTTTTAAGAATGAGTCTTATTATGAAGACATGGTTTTGACCAGCTTTAATGATACATGTATAATTTACATCAATTAGAAATCTCATTGTAATTATTAACATGTAATTTCAGAATTTTTCATGGATTAGAAAGATGAGGTGACCCATCCAAAAATATATTTGTATTTATAATCATCTCATTTTTAAAGGGTTGGAAATTTTTTTATCAATATATGAAGAAATTTCTTTTGATTGTCACACAACTATGTTGATATTTTATCGATTCTAGTTATGTGTAAATATTTGTGTTTATTTTCTTGGTTCATTGATTCAATAATTTAAAGTGTACAAATGCTACCTAAAATTATTTATTGTTATTAATCATGTGTGTTGATATAAGATATGTAATAACTATTAGATGATTAGTAGACATCATTAATTTTATCGAACTAGGTTGACAATTTCATTTCTCTTTATGTGTATAAGTGTTTCCCGTGATATAAAATTTTAAGAGTGAGAAATAACTACCTTATATACCTATCTTATCTAAGCTATAATATTATAAATAAGGGTGTGACATAGTTAATTTAAATGGGAAGAATCTTTTGTTGAGATCTTAGAGCTTACTATATCTTTTTTTCTTAGAATTCCTTACTATATTTGTATGTGTGTAAACAATAGTTGTTAGTTTCAAGCACTAGTTTTAAGACACTTGTCCACAAATAAACCATTCTATAAGTAATACCTCTTGAGATCACAATACCTTCTTTTCTTCCCTAGATTTAATCCATTTTAGAGTTCATTTTTTTAGATCTACCCATTCTAGCATAAATTACATCCAGCCAACTCAAATAGGTTTTAGTTTTATTTAGGTTTCACTCATCCAATCATATTTGGTTAATAACATGCATGTTTAGCCTACTATCCCACCACCAAATTTCTCAATCCACATCTATGACTCATGCCTTGGAGTATAGTTTATCTCCATTTTTATCCTAAAATGTTAGAAGTTTCCTCGTCATCTATGGTGTGTTTAAATATCAAATCAATAAAAAGATATTGTTAGAAGGATGGCTATAACCATTGTGTGAAATCCCCATCTTACATTTGAGTTACACTAGAGAAAACTAAGAGAGTAACTAGGTATAGAGCCCAAACCAGTCTTTTAGTTTCAACTTTGTTGATCCATTGAAGGCCTAGAGCTATACCAATTACTCCCATAATAACCTAGGTTACGACACCTTCTCTAGTGAGAAGCACCCAACCCATTGTCATCATATGGCTTAGTGTTGGTTAGTTAGGTCTAATATTGTAGTCCTTGGATATGTGTATAATTTTTCAAGGAATATAGAGAAGTTACTACTTTCTTTCTCCCCCTCATGAGGAAGAATGGTAGAGAAACATATAGATTTTTTCAAAGAGGCATTAAGGCTAATGAATATCATAGATGAAGATGTTGCATGTAGGCTCTTCACATTCACATTTAATGATGTTGTTTACAATTGGTTCCTAAACTTGACAAAGAACTCAATTAATTCATGTAACTCATGTCAAAGTAATTTTTTCCCAATTCTTATAGATTACCAATCTAAGTATAATATATCAACATTTCACCACTATGAAGATGGATCCTAATGAGGCAATCCATGATTTTAACAAAAGGTTTCAGAAGATGTAAACTTGGATAAGTGATGCATATAAACCAAAAGAGACTCTAACACTTAAAATTTATAAGAATGCCTTGGATATGATTACTGTAGTATTTTTGTAAAGAGGTACTGCTACTAATACTCTAGCACAAGCTTATAAAGAAGTGATCAACATTGATAGGTAGTTCAATCCTTAGATACTAGGTACTCCCAACCTAAATGATGGTTTATTAGCTTTGAATCTAATGCCTCATATGAATTAGAATTTTCTTACATTCAACTAGAATCAATTATATATAGATCCTCCTATGATTCAACATAGATCAAATCAGAACTATGGCTTCTTGAACATTCATGCACAAATGAATGGTTATCAAAATTTTTAGCATTTAGTCCCATATAATACTATAGTTTTCCATGGTGTAGATTATACCAAGGTGGAATTTGATTCTATACAGAGGATTGTTCAAAAGTTAAATAGTGACTTATTAGGCATGCATAAGAATATAGGTAATGGTACTGGTCAGACAATAATCAAAATTTTAGATTTCCAAGATATAATAGGATTTTTAACAAGTATAAAAATAATATAGAAATAAAAGATGCTAATAAGTTATCAGATATCAAGGTAGTAGAGACAACATTTCCCAATTAGTGCAGGGTTCACAAAACATCACAACATGGTGAGCTTGATTATGTTGAGTTTTGTACCACATTTGAAATTTTCTAAAGAGAATTGGTGAGGCAATATTTATTGAACAATCCACCAGATTTAAACCCATTATAATAGTCACTCAAGCATAATTATGTTCTTTTAAACTCATGAGTTTCCTTTCTCAAGTGAAGGTGATAATGTGCCAAAGGAAAATTTGGATGAGGTACATGCTTTCTAGCAGTTCCAGAGAATCAATTACCATTTGATGAACAATTAACCCTTCATTACCTCCACTTATCTAAATAACATGACTATTCCTCAAAATTTAAAGGTTGATAATAATCTACCTCCTACAAAATGGAATGATCATACCCTGAACAAGGAAGAATAGAACAAAGTCAGATAAAACATCATTGAAGACATGAAAAAGATAAAATCAAACATCACTCTTCATGAATTGGCTTGGATTATTTAATCAAAGGAGCTTTATGGAAGTCTATTATAGGGAAGTATACTATAGAAAAGCTAAAATCCATTCATATGAATGCCATATACAAGATTAAGTAGGAATTTACTCCTTTATTATTAACTATCAGATCAATTAGTAATAATATACATAATTGTTTAATTGAGTCTAGAACTTAGACTACCTAATGCTAACTTCTATTTGTTAAAATATTGGATCAACTCTAAGCCCATCTAAGAGGATGGTTTCATAGTTAGATAAAATATTAGTGCCTATTTTTTTAGAACTAAATGATGTACACATTTAAGTTGTAGTTGAGCCATGTGTGAAGATGACTGTAAGCATACTTGTGTTAGATATCCCAGATGGTTATGTATTATTACTAAGCATGGATTAGTTATTGAAACTAAACATGTATGTAGAAATGAACTTATCTCACATTTGTCTACCATAGTGAGTTATTACAAATAAAATTAGGATTGATTAGGATCTAGGAATGAAGTATCCCATCACATAATATAATGCTAAGAATGAATAGGTAAGTTTTATATCTCCCACTCTTGGGATTTATACCTTTACCTTGAAGTATGAGGTATAAGATCCACAAGTTCAAGGACCTTCCTAATTATGGACTCTCTATTTTTATGGTGCAACATCTAAGAAATAATTAGGTGTTGGTATCAAAATAGTTGACCCACTGGATAAGAATAACCTAGTAGCATACATGTTGCAATTCTCATGCACTAATAATAGAGTAGAGTATGAGGAACTAATTTCAAGGCTACAATTTAGTATAAAAAATAATGTCAATCAGTTGCTAATATATGGAGATTCAAAGTTGGTGATTAATCATGTCAGAAATAAATAGCAGTGTAAATTTAGATATATTAAGTGGTACAAACATTAGGCCTGAGTATTTTTTAAGTCATTCGAGGCATTCAAGATAATAGTTTTTCATAAGCAACAAAAATAGGTTGCTGACTCACTAGTTTTTTAAGCTTCCAATTGACACCATTAAAGGAGTCCAAAGTACAAAGCCTTTCTATTGAGATTGTGCCTTGCCCATTGGTTCCTAACAATGTTTAAAATTTGTAGGTGTTTGGTGATGTTCATCAAATTATCCAATCCTTGACCAATTCAAGAAAATTTAAATTAGAAATCATTCATGATAAAGACATTAGTTATTTATGCTTGGAAGAATTAGGAGAAGAAAAAATCATTTAACTGAAAGAAATTCATCTTATTATATGGATGGTTTCTTTGGAGAGAGAATTTGATATGGATCCCCAATCCCAAAAGATGAAGAAACCAAAAGTTAATGAATTTTAATTAAATAAGGATAACTTAGGGGATGAGATTTATCCATCCTATGTCAACATTGGTCTCAGTTGTACCGCAAAAGAAATAAAAAGGGTGAAATATTTTCTCATCTAGTATAAATATGTGATTGCTTAGACTTATGAATACTTGAAGGTTTTTAATCCTATCGTCATTACCCATATAATCCCACTGAAGCCAGACAATAAACCATTCAGGAAAAGATAGAGTGTGTTCAATCCCAGCATGGAACCTCTCATCCAAAAAGAATTAGAGAAGTTAAATTCTAAGATAGTGTTCCCTATTAGACACTCAACTTGGGTTGCTAACTTACTTCCTATCATGAAATAGAATGGGGAGATTAAATTGTGTGTTGAGTTTAGGAACTTGAGCAAGGCTTTTGATAAACTCAACTACCCTCTACCTTATTTAGATGAGGTGATCCAAGTAATAAGTGGTTCTACAATGATGTTCTTTTTGGATGGTTTTTTAGGATATAAGTAGGTGCTATTATAATTTAAAGACAAGATGTAGACTTTATTCACCACACAAATGGGGTATTTATGCATATAATACGATGACTTTTGATCAAATTAAAGTATGATCTACCTTTACTCATGCTATGGACCATGTATTTTAGGTGATAATATGTAAATTCATAATCATTTATATGGACAACCTCACTATTTTGTTAAATAATAGAGTTGATCATGTTAGCCATCTACAATCAATCTTTGAAAGATACAAAAGGTTTGACATCTAGCTAAACCGTAAAAAGATCATATTTATTGTTATTAAGGGAAAATTGGTGGGGAACATCATCACCAAGAAAGGGATCACCATTGATCTAGATAGAGTTTAAGGGATTTCAAAGATTAAATTCCCAAATAGAAATAAAGAACTCAAGTCCTTCTTTGGAAAAATAAATATTATGCAGAAGCTTATCTCAGGTCTCACAAAAATTGTTAGACCTATTAGTGAAATAATTAAGAAAGATGCCAAGGTAAAATGGACACCAGAGGCCTGAAAGCCTTTTCAAGACATAAAGGATGCCATATTTTACTACCTAGTCTTAATAAGCTTGAAATTCAATAAAAATGTTTTCTTATATTCATTTACTTAAAAACACACAATCAATGTTGTGATTACCCAGAAGAAGGATGAAATTAAGCATCCTATTAAATTTATGAACATGAATTTAAATGAATTAAAACTCAAGTACTCTATGATACACAATTGAATCTTTGATTTTGTCAAAATGATAAATAATTTATACCATTACATCTTCAGGAATAAGACTATCACCATTGTGTTGAACCCTAATATTAAGATCACTTTGGGATAGAAAAAATTAAGAGAGCACAGAGGAAAATGGATGGAAAAATTAGAAGAGTTTAACATATAAATCAAGCTTACCTCCTCTATGATACACAATTGAATCTTTGATTTTGTCAAAATGATAAATAATTTATACCATTACATCTTCAGGAATAAGACTATCACCATTGTGTTGAACCCTAATATTAAGATCACTTTGGGATAGAAAAAATTAAGAGAGCACAGAGGAAAATGGATGGAAAAATTAGAAGAGTTTAACATATAAATCAAGCTTAGAGGATAAGATATAATTTAGCTTATGACTAAACATGAATCACACACCACCATTAAGGAGGTATATGAGACCCAAGTATTGATATGATGACATAATTCAATATTTACTCATAGGTACTTATCCCCCAAAAATCAATAGAGAGTAAAACATAGCCTCGAGGCTTAAATTTACTCACTACATTATCAGAAAAGGGATTCTCTATAAAATAAATTATGAAGGCATCTACTTCAAATGTGTATCATGAGAAGGAACTCAAGAAATCTTGGATAATCTACATTAGAATACAGGTAGTGGTCATCCATCTAGAAACAGCACATCACATAAATTCTTAGAATAGGCTACTATTGGCTAACAGTCATTAAGGGTGCACACGCTCATGTGAGAACATGTCATGAATGCTAGGTATTGACAAACATATAAGTGCATGTAATGATGTAATTACATATTCTAGTTTAAGAAATATTATCTGCTTAGTGGGGATTGGATTTCATCAATGTCATCAACCTAAATTCTTCAACAAAACACAAATTTGTGTTTACAGCCACATATTATTGCACCATATGGACTTAATAAATGGTTATAAAACATTTTAGAGCATATGATGTAATTAGTTTTCCTAAGGAAAACATCACAACTAGGATTTTTACCCCTATTCCATTATTTTGTGACAATGGGTCAATGTTTGAATCAGTTGAGTTCACTGAATGGGACCATGATAAGAAAATCATCATCAGGTCATCTTCTAATCATTACCTGTAGGGAAATGGATTGACTGAATTGAAAAATAAGGCCCTAATTAATGTCATAAAAAATTTAGTTGTAAATAAACCCAAAGAGTGGCATCATCTAATAAAATATATGCTATGGGTAGATTGAATAAGATACAAGCATTCCCTCAAAGCTTCACCTTACTTTCTAGTATATGGATGACAGCTATTATTCCAAATTATGATTAAATTACCAACATATCACTTCATGTAGGAGTACATGGAACCAAGTAAATAAGTGGATTTCATATTATTGGATATAATATAAATGGAAGATTTAAGGACCAAAGCATTGAATATTTTAGTAAACATTGAGGCTTGATCAAAAGGTGGTTCGACAGAAGAGAAAAGTTTAAGGCATTTAAAATATTTGATATAGATATTCTAAGGGATAAAGCCCATGAAAATAATGGACAACATGACAAGTTTACCCCCTTATAGGTCATACTATATCAAATATCATAGATCTTGGGTAATAATGTTTTATGTTTAAGGGACCTCCAAGATAATAAACTAACATATCTAGTCAATGGGCAATTTTTGAATCACTAATTCTTGGTTATACAATCTAAAGATGTCCCTGAGTAAAAATAAGTGTCATTTTAGAGTTAGGAGTAGATTAGATTTACTGATTTCATAGTTGGGTTTCTTTTTTTCAATCATTTGCTTTCACTATAGTAGTTTTATTCTTTCTATATTAGTCTTTCTTGTTTTTAGCATTTTAATTTAATTTAGTTTAATTACATGTTTAATATAATAGGTGTCTTTATTTTTTGACAATATGATTAACTTATTCTGATATCACCAAGAAAATATGAAATTCACTAGACTCTCATGCATGATTGAACTTATATGTGAAATCCATGATGGAGGTTCCAAAAGAAATAACAAGTATGGGAAAAATATAAAACAAAGCACACAAATTGGTTTTTTCATAGGTTTTAAACCTTTGTGTTTGATATTTTAAGAATTTACGTATTAAATGAAAAATTAAGAATAGTCATATGACAATGGACTATATCTATCAGGTATGCAAATTTTTCTCTCATTAATCCATACAAATTTAGAACATTTTATTATTTCCTTAGATCAAATAAACTTCTCACAATAATAATTATTTAAGGTAATAACCATTGATACAAATATAGTTGATATGGACACTGGTAAATCAAGTTTTAACATATACCAACTCACATTGGATCCTACCCTCCTTCCATTCATTTCTAAAAAAAATAGGATGAATTCATCCTAAAGAGTGATCAATAAACTAAAATAAAATCTAAAAGTGATCAAAGACTCACATGATGAAATAAGATCAATGTATCACACATCATGCAAGTTTATGAAGGGAGAATGGGGGAGGGATAAAAGATATCTCTATTGGGGCTATGGATGCCTAGTTGGTAGTAGAGAAATTCTAGAGATTCCCTAGTTTTAGTATGCTTTAATGAAATCATAATGAAACCTATAGTTTATTCCAAGTCCTTGCTTAAATCCTCAAAAGAAGGGTAAAATAAAATCACTTCATCACACATAGATCCAAGCTATGAGCAAGGATAGTATATTACATGGAGTATCGAGAGCCTCTTTCATGTTTTTGATTTAATTATTATTTTGTGGAGTGATTCATGTTTGATTTTTGGTTCTTAATGAATTTTTTTGGGTTATTTAATACTCAGGGGTATTCTCCCTATATGAGTAACCATTTATTATACTAAACACACCCCCTTTCTCAATTTTTTTAATGAAGACCTAATATAGTCTAAAAGGCCTACGTCTATTTTGAAAATCTTTTTTCATTGGTATTCATTTGTGTACCTAGATAGGATCAAATATTTAAGTGGATGATTTTAATTAAGAATGTTGTTCAATATAAATGCAACGGGCCTTCCCCTATTACCCAGGTTTTCATTGTGTGATTTATTTGGACTAACCTATTAATGGCCTTAAGGGATTTTGTATATATGTAGGTTTTTTGAATATGTGCATGAATTACATAAATAAAATCACAATTTTTATACTTTTCATATTTTTAAATTTTCAAGTTGTACATTTTGCATATTTTTATGGTGCTTTAGAACTCTTAGTCTATAGAACTTTTTATTTTCAAAAAATTGGTCTTCAAAAATTTTTTGGTCAAAAATCTTAGTTTTCACAAGTCATGTACTTTGGAATTTTTCTACTTCACATATTTTTCCTTCATAAGAAGTATTCATTAGAACTTGTATTCATCAAAACTTGTGTTCATAAAATTTTTTGGATGTCACAAAATTTATTTATTGTAACTTTTGTCATCGGCATCTACAAACTTTCAAGTCTTTGAAAATTTTGTTCATAACATTTTATCATGACTTTTATTAGAAAATTTTGTCTGTGATATTTATTCTTTGTAACTTTTGACTTCATGATTTTTGCATCTAAAACATCATGATATTTCCATATTTCAATTTCAACAAAAGTTCTAACACCTAAATTTTAAAGGCATGTCACATGATATAACTGATTTTGCACAAAATGAGTGATAGGGTGACACTTTTCGAAGGTAACAATGTGTCACTCCTCTAAATTATATAAAATTTACATGGCATACCCACCAAAATAAGTTATAAATTTTGAAAAGAATGAGTATAATAACCTTAGAGACATTGGACATTATGGTGCATGAAATATAATTAAATTCATATACTCAAAGATATATGAGAAAACTATGAAGAGACATTATGCCTATTGATTACTAAAAATCTCGAGTGAATTTACATTTCAAAAAGAATTTGGAACCCTAGCTATTTGTGTTTAGTTTCAAATTACTTCCATTACGAGAGAAAATAGCTGAGCTGAAGATGAGAATTACATGAGTGAAATAGATAAATGATGGCTTCATCATCTAATGTATTTAGGGGAGGATTTACACCTTCATGTTCTCTATAAAATATTATACAGAATATACAAATAATTTATTTGAATAAGTAGTGTTTAATGATGATTTTATTAATTACAAAACTTTATGGAATGTAATAGAGAATGTAGATGTCCATTCACATGATGAAAATATGATAACCAAACAAAGGTAGATTCTAGTTAACTTAATACAACTAAATCACTAAAAACCACATTTTACACTAGCCAAGGTTAAAGTGATGGCTTGCATTAACCTATTTTGGGACTTATTCTTCACATAGAATGTGACTGTTATCTTTTTGCACCACATGAAACATAAAATAGTTATCACCTACATCTCAAGGGATGCTTTCCATAGATACCTATGACTACCAACTATAGCTGCCAAATTATATGGACACAAAATTGAATTATGGAAGAAGATAAATGCAATAAAAAATACATTAAGGAAATAGATTTCTATTAGATCAATAGTCACCCTCAAGGCCGAGGAACCTGTGCCAATCACTAAATTTAGGTTTTGAATCCATATTAGAATGGCCCTACTAAATAGATTATATGGTTGCAATAGCATCAAATTCATCCACCTAGAATTGGTGACACTATTGGTTTTTTTGATAACTTCATAGATAACTTTTTCCCTAAGAGAGATAATCAGTATCAGGCTCTAAGAATAGATGTTTAAGTAAGACAAAAGTCCTATGGGAAGCCATTTAAAGGATGTATTATCTAATGGATGTAGTCATGGAAACCATTTACATTCATAATGGATCACTCTAGAGACCAACCCTAGACTATATCAATAATCTAGAATGTGACTTATTTTATTTCATTCAATTTTATTTGTATGTGAGGAATATCATTGGCATTATTGAGAATGTTTATCCCCAAGTTTGGAGATCAATTCAAAATTAACCCTTGGACCAAATATCAGAAAACATTAGGAAAAAATTATATCCAAGGGGGAATTACTGGTTATACCCAAACGATACTGTATCATGGTGGCGGGGAATAAGGTTACACCTTTATGTTCCCCCAAATATGTCCCAATTTTTTTTTATGAACATGAAATAGCTTATCAGTTATTATGGAGTATTGATGAAGATATGAATAATAAACATAAGAGTGTTTCATAACTCTTCTCTGATGATCGGACAGATGTGCTACATCAATAGGAAGCACATTGGGTAAGGTGGGAAAACTATCTACCTCTGTTCATTGGTATCCTTACCACATAGGGATTGGGATCTCCATGGATTCATTCAAAATCATATCTAAGGCCTAAAAATTCCCTACCAACATAAACCATGATATGAGAATTATTTTATTTTGTTAAATGTAAAATATGATGCTAAGGTATTGAATAGGGCACATGTAGCTAGATTAATGAAGGATCATTTAAGGGTAATAAAAAAGATTCCTTCCATCATAATTGAAGAGGCACACACTAGGTTTCCACCTCCAGGTGTAATGGATGTAACATATTATTGGACTTATTAGCCTCCCTAATAACCCTTAGACCAAGGAAAATCATCCCAACCACCACCCATTGTGATGACACCTATTAAGCAGGAGCATGGTATGGAACAATCCCATGTTATTTAAATATATTTATAAGAATGGCCATTCCAAGATATACAACCAATTTTAATGATTGATTTTAAGAAATATGAAGAGGTGGAGGAAATACCTACTTTTACAAGTTCTTTGTGATGATCATAACAACCAATTAGCATTAATTCTTTTGAGTTTGAGGATTCAGGTCTTCTTGTTACTTTCTCAATTCATATTTTTATGTGTGTGAACATTTCACCTTCCACCACTTAGTATAATACTCCTATGGTTGAAAAGAAAACAATTTACTACAATAAAAAATCAAGAACTCCCAAAGACCCTCTTAAATCAGTGGAGTCCATTGTAAATTCAACTATGGGAGCACCATTACAAGAGAAGGTTGGTGACCAAGGAGAATTGGTAGTAATAAAAGAGGGACCATCTCATTTGATTGACCACCCTAAAGATGAAGATGATGATAAAGAAATAAAAAGGGATAAAATCCAAAGTCTTCATGGAATCAAAAGAAAAACACCAATGGAGGCTAAAAATTTAGGTGAGGTCAACATTACTATGGCCACTACTACTTTACTTCCTTTGGGTTATAATGTTTCTTTACTTTCTATAGTTACTAAAATCCATGCGGTTTCCATTATTCCCTTTGTTCCTGTTAGTCCTATTATTTATTTAGTTTCCATTGTTTCTATATCCCTAATTGTTTCCTTAGTCCATGTTTTCTCTACTATTCATATTACTACTCTAGTTACCATTGTCCCTCTTGTTCTTAAGTCTAAAAAGGTTCATTTTAAGAAATATAAGGAAGACATTTCATGTTCTCAATTTTATGTTTCCTCTACTCAATTGGTTTTGCCTATACCTTTGTCTATTAGTGCCTAGGCTACTTCTAATGTTTTCATTATAATAACTAGAAGAAAGAAGCCTGCATACATTGTGCATCCCATACCTTAGTTTGGTTATGTGGACTGACATAATATCATGTTTATATTATTACTAGACCCACTACATGTAAAGGCATTAATGCAATCTTTAGGGGACATTTTGATAGATACCACTATTGAGGACAATCAACTAGTTAACACCACATAATTGGTGATTCCAAATTGGGTTGTGGACTTTGAATCTTAGGTTAAAAAAATACCCAATTTGATAATAACAAATCTTCCCACTATGAGCTCTATTTTTGATAAATCAATAAGAATTATCCATATGGTCAAGAAGAGATAAATAGAATATGAATCTATTAGAGGCTTGGTTTTAGAATAAAGACAAGATGTTTTCTCTTTATCCAAGAGAAGAAATAGGAGTCTTAGAGAGTCTCCATACAAAAAAGGTTTTAAGGCTTATCTTGAGACTCATATAGAGGCTTTGTTTGAACTTCATATAGGCACCAAATAAGCTAAATAAGAGCTAAAACAAGAGATAGATTAGGTGTGAGAGAAATGATAGATTGTACATATTCTTGGGGAAATTTAGAGTGATGTCCAACATTTATCTCTCAGGTTGTAAAATATCCTCAACACTATAAATTCAATGAGAACTGAATTGTCTCCCCATATTGTTAAAAAATCTAAATTGTTAAATTGTTTGATAGAAGATGAGAATAAATTAAATTTCCTTGTATTGTACATAACCAATAAGGATTTAAACCATTTGGATTTGATGACACCACTTAAATTAACCAATGATCTTAATTTTCTAGTCATCAAGACATAAGAACTCTAAGATTGGGTGTCAAGTGTGCAAGCCTTGATTCTAACGCTAATAAAACATGAAAATCAAGTCTTTTAAATTTTGGATGAGCTAAAGTTTTCTTAGGATAAAGACCCCTTAGTGAAGCTAGTACATAGGGATAATTTTGACCAATTATTCTAGAAAGAGTCTATTAATTTTAAATAATCTATTCAAGGGTGTATGTTGGAGGAGATTGGACAAGAACTGGGATTTGATAGGAATAAAGTTACTAAAGTTGAGATTTTTTAGGTGGAGTTTAGAACCATGAAGGTTGAGCATGCACTATTATTGGTGCAAGTAACTAGAGTGCATAGGAAATCTATTTTTAATATGGATGCAATCAAATTATAATATAGTGTTAGATAGAAACATTATCAGGATTTCTAGGTAAAGAAATAGGCTATGGTTGGAGCATCTAGTTCAATTCCACCATCTAGCTCAATCCTTCCAACTATTACAAGTTCAACCATGTAGGCCCCAAATTTTATTAAAGCTTAGCTTTCTTAGGTTGATTTTATATTTATTTTGGATGTAAATTAGAAAATGAAACTAAACCATGTGATGGTCAATTGAAGAATTTTATAAATATGCACATGTTGTATTTTTATGTAAGAACAAGTCTTATTTTGAAGACATAATTTTGACCAAATTTAATTATACATGCAAAAATTACATCAATTAAAACTCTCACTCTAATTATTAACATGTTATTTTAGAAGTTTGCATCTATTTTGAGGATAAGATGACTCCTTTGCAAATCTATTTATTTTTGTAATCCTTTCATTTTAAAGGGGTCGGAATCTTTTATCAATATGGGAAGAAATATATTTTAATCATCACACAACTAGGTTGATTTTTTCTATTCCAATTCTATGTAAATAGTTGTGTTTATTTTCTTGGTTGGCTAATTCAATAATTTAAAGTGTTTAAACACTACCCAGAATTCCTTGTTGTTATTAGTCATGTATGATGATATAAGATGTGTAATAGATATTGGATGATTAGTAAATTTCATTGATTCTATGCAACTAGGTTTACTATTTAATTTTTTTGATTGTGTGTAAGTGTTTCCTATGATATAGCCTTATAGGAGTGAGTAATAACCACCTTAGATACCTCTTTGATATAAGATATAGTATTCTAAATAAGGGTGTGAAACAAACACTATAACTAGGAGAAGCCTTTATTTGAGATCTTAAATTTTAATATATCATTTTACTTAGATTTCCTTATTGTTTTTGTATGTGTGTGAGCAATATTTCATAGAGTCAAGCATTGGCTTTAAGACACTTGTCCATAAAGAGATCAGCCTAGAAGTAATCCCTCTTGAGATCACAAAGCCTTCTTTTATTCTCTACCTTTCCCCCTTTTTGGTGTTTTTTTGAGAGCTACCCACTCTAAAATAAATTCCATCTATCTAACTCAAATAAGATTTTTTTTTTTTTGGTTTCACTCAACCACTCATACCCAGTTAATACCCTGCATGCTCAACCTACTATTCCACCACTTGGTTTCTCAACCCATTCTTGAAAATCATGCCTTAGAGTGGATTTTATCTCCATTGAGATCCTAAAATGTTATAGGTTACCTTTTATTATCTATGATGTTCTTAAAAACTTTATCAATAGTGCTATAACGCATACACATTTTGTTCATAATCTATAAATACTCTTTTTTTAATGACTATATTTCACTTTGATCAAGAATTATGTCCCCATAAACATTCTCTACATTATTCTTCAGCCTAAAAGTCATGAATAAGAAATATCAAGTTTTGTTTTTAATCACAAAAATCAAAATCTATCAAATATCTATTCATGGGTGATGGATCTCATCCAAATAAGAAGAAGAAGTTAAAGCATAAAACATTGGAGTAATTATAAGAGTTGAAAGAAAAACAAAAGGTAATAACACAAGCATTTCACTTAAGATAAGGGAAAAACACTAACCCTAATTAACCAAATATCATAGATAATGATGAAATTGACAATGATGAATTTTTTTTCCTTGAAGTGAAAATTATGTTTCAAATCCATGTTCAAAGTATAATTATTTTGTTTTTTTTGATGATGAATATATGTATGATGATTTACCTTCTAAAAATGAAAAAAATTACATGGAAACACACAATCATATAAGTTAAAATGAATAAAATGCCATCGAAATGATAAATAATGAGAGTAACAAAGAACAAACTAGTAGTGAAGATAATAATTTTTAAACACCCTCTTAATAAATGCCATTATTAATAACACATCCATGTATTGTTCATAGAAAAGGTGAGTACTTAATTGAAGTTGATGAAGAAAATTTAAAACCAATGCATATAATTTTTTTTGACTTCAATTCATGAATACTAGATGAATTTTTGTTGATAATTTCTTTGGAAAATTAGACTTTGATAGTCAAAAATGTCAATTTTTTGTTTCATTACTGCAATTGATTAAGATGAGACCTAAAATATACACCTAGGACTAAGAACATCTAACATGGATGAGGAAAATAATGAAATTATTGAAAAATATACATGATGCATATCATACTATAGGCTTGACATCACATAATGAAGATTATAATGTTGCCCAACATATAATTACACCTTGTATAGTAAGCAGTCAAATAAGGAGAAAATGTTTGATTTAAAAAACTACCTGAGCATTAAATATAAATATAAAAACATTAATGAAAGTAATTGTAAAATGCCAAAGACTTAAATATTCCAATACCATTGACCTTTAGGCATTCTCTAGTAGACTTCCAAGAAAATGCATGGTTATAACCGATGATATCAAATCTTTACTTTCAAAAATTTAGAAATACAATATAAAAGTTTCACCAAATATAAGAGATGTATTGAAAATAAGATTTGGTTCTTGTAATCATGAATTTAATCCAAAAAATTTATTATATATGAACCAAATATAAATGTACTCTAAGTTTTTGGAAAAACACGGATAAATTTCTATTCATCATAGATATTTTGAGATGTCTAAACCCTTTTATGTAAAAATAAATTACATAAGCACCAATTTTTTTAGTAAGGGTAAAAGGATGGTTTTGAAAGGGAACCCAACCTGATACAATGGAGAAAGCATTTAAAAAAAAAATCCCTATATAATACACCTCTACCAATATAGAATAGAACATGCCACAAAATATTGTATTCAAATGGTAGACCAACAACAAATTATAAATCAAAATAGAAACTATGGACCTCCAAGTACTTCCCCTTTATGGGAATCGAGGGTAATGTTTATCACATATATGCCATTATTAATAATATGTTTATTTATTTTAATTACAATAGTCCATTCCCCACCCTCTCCTAAATCTAGATAGATGGGAATGGCAAATTTAATTGAGCTAATGGGTTGAGATCTCACTAATGGAGCATGAGCTCTTAAACATAATTTTGGTGTTGTGAATGAATATATATGGTCTCTTTAATTCCTTAGATTATTATCTTCAATGACATTATCAAATTTAAGTTTACTCTAATGTGATACTCCGGTAATTTGGTTATCTTTAGCCATTTGAACATCTAAGTTTGAGTCATATTCCTAACTCTTATCACAATTTAAGACTTTATCAGCTAAATATTCCTCCAAATCATAATTCAAATAAGAAAATCTTAATAGTGGTAATATGAAACCAAGTTTCCTATTTTAAAACACCTATGACACCTAATTAGAAGATCCTAATAGTTGAGGGATTGTGTCCAATAAGGGTACCTAAATTTCAAGTCAATTTGAGATAAGAGATCTGATTAAATATCAACATTGACCAAGATTTGGGTAAAGGTTGAATGACCCAGATTCTTCATCAAATAATCCATTAATAAATATTCACCTAAGGAATTATCTATCACTTTGAAAATGCATTTAGACCAAAACTAAAATAGTAAATGAGGTAATCTAATCTATATAAGTCAAATATTAAATGATTACAATCAAAGAATTAAATAATAAAAACCATGGATTGGCAAGAAGTAAATGCTCATTCCAACTCCAAACCCAATTTTTGAAAATCACATCCCTATCCTATTTACAAAAAATTACCACAACAAATAATTCTCTATCACATGGATAAATTTCAATGTTACCTTTAATTTGTGATATCCATCAGTCTTTAATCTAGTTATGGAGCTTTGGTAAACTAGGGAAATGACAGATAACTCTTTTTGAAATGAAATTTTGTTCTGGTTCTAAAACCTACTTGAGCTCTTCGCCATCAAAATAAATTAATGTTTTTGAATGAGTCAGGGTTAAGGGATTTACTTGATTGTGATTAATCTTGGAAACTACTTATACAAAGGTGTATTGCTTTTCAATTGGTCATTCCCCTATAGTTCTACCATATGATACCAAAGGGGTAAATATTACATATCCTTTTATATACCAATCCTTTTTAGAAATATCACAAACCATATTCATGGATTTCTTCAAATTGGAAACGCTCACATCTGAAACCACTAGTAATTTGGTCCCCTATGCAGTACTTTACTTTAGAGATCCAACTTGTTTATTCATAGGGAAATCCCTTATCACTATTTTATCCAATTATTTCTCCTCCTCCCCACCAAGGAATATTTTAAAATCTTCTACTTCATTTTATTTCCTTCTTTCCTCCATTTTATATAGCATTTGGTTTAGATCCATCACTGAAGGCAATACCAAGTACTTCTGCAAGTCCAGATCTCTAGCCAAATTGGGTACAGTGTCAATCCTATTGTAGCCTCTACTATAGACATGTTGTTAATTTAAATATAAATAACTACCAATACATATGATAGCCTACCTCATATCTTTTTTATCTTTCCATTCTACATAATCTCTTACATTTTTTGGCTATTCTCCCAGCTACCAATGCAAACCTTAGTCTTTCTGTTCTCCATCGCATGTTGTTTAAAAAATATTGTTTCATTCCTCTTAATATTGGGTAACATGATTTATCTAACTAGATCCAAAACTAAATGTGAAAAGTATCCCTATCCATATAATATGGAATTGCCTTGTCACATTCAACACAAGTTTCAAGCCACATACCAATCCCCATCATATCGAACACTAAGTTAGCTAAACCACTATATTGAGTACCCTCATGTTGACCTGCTAGATCTTAGTGTTAGAATAATGATATAGAGGTGTTCATCCTAGGGATTGAACCCTAATACCTCTCACTTATATCACTCATCTCACATACCACTAGGCTATCCCTATTGAGTCACACACACACACACACACACACACACACACACACACACACACACACACACACACACACACACACACACACACACACACACACACACACACACACACACACACACACAACACTTATTATTTTAGGTGACATTTTGAATATTTAAATCACTATTATGTTTTTCATTATACACATTCTAGTTTTCATACGAACAACATTTTATAGGAATGTGGCATATAATTTATACAAAAATAAGCCAGGAAATTTATTCTAACCATTTTTGTGAAAGCCCAGATTGATAGTTCTTTTATAGAAAAGAATGTTTGGATGGAAATCGTAGAATTTGTGGTGGATTGCCAAAATTATAAAAAAAGTATCTATGAGTAGAGTACAAGTGTAAATGGATATAATTAAGTGGTTTGAGAAAATAAAAATTTGTGACTTACCTATTTAAATACGGTAAACAATCTAAAATGTATAAGCTTATTACAAAATAAATACATGTTTCAAAATTTATTATCAAATTTATAAAGGAAATTGTTTATGAGTATCCAAAGAACACTCACATGGATAGATGGTTCATTGAACATTTAAAAATAAGCAAAGACACATTAACACCTAGTTATATTGTTTCAATATTTGAATTTTCTAATAATTATACATTAAAACCACAAATGGAAGTTTAGTCATAAAATTAAAACTCAACACACATTACCATATTCATGCATATAACATTCATGTATGCACCTGATAGTTCAAATTAAGATTAAAAAATATTAAAGGAGTAAGATTAAAAAATATATTAGTGATGGATGATGACATTGTACAAAGTACATTCAAGGTTTTTTTTATATTTTTTATGGAAATTTGACTAACAAGAACATTAATTTGAATCAACATTAAATTTTATTAGAAAATTACACATCACAATTCAAAAATGCATATATGTTTTACTAGTTGAGTGGGATGCATGCTATCATTAGCGTATAACATATTTGGAATTTAATTGAGGCTAGCTATGGAAAAGGGGAACATGAAAGTATTTGAGCATGTGTAAAAATATCTATTGCAAGAGAGGAGTTAAAGTTTGAAGATGTTGTTTTGATTGATGCAACAACCATTATTGAATAGTGTAATGTGAAAATGGGCCATGGTTCTCAATAAAGTTCTGCTGTTCATATATATTTTTGGTTTATGGAGGAAGAACACTTTAAGAATACATTACCATAATAGGATCAAATGAGCTCCACTCATTTTTTAACTCAAACTTAGGTTCTTAGACTATTCATATGAGAAATTTGGCATGTTTTTATTATGCAGGCATGGACTATGTTTAGAATGAGTGTGAGCCACAAGAGTGGGTGGATGAATGGAGCTACAAACCTCTAATTCTAGTCAACACATATCATATTCCACTAGAATAAAAACCTATAGATATGACATCATCACATGACATTGACCATGTATCTAATATTGTGAAACTAGGTAGAAGATTAATCATTATGTACTATTTATTCTCATTAACTATCTTGAAAAAATCATTTTTTGTGTGATACAGGGCATGTTTTTGTAGTTATTGTTGAAGATTATAATAAAAAAGGAATATATTACTACTTATGTTTGTGTGTATAGGAATGTTTTTTGACTTTCCCAGTCATAGATGTAGAAAAAATTTACTATCCCAATGGATTTGTGGTAGTCACTAGACCATATCTTCAATGATATCTTATAAAAAATTTAAATGTATGGTTATTTTAAGACTTTGAAACACATAGGAAGATACTATAGTATTCAAATCTGGTTCTTGCAACAAATATTCTATTGGTCAAATATCATTAGAGGCCATTAAAAATAATCTATAAAAAGTTTAGAAGTTAGACCATGAAGATATTTTTGCTAATAGAAAGATTAGAGTAGATCTTATTGGTTCATTGAATCAAAATTCTAAGGTATGTTGAGTTATGAAATGTAGATGTATTTTTTTACCAAATTTTGCTTATTTTATAAGTAGTACATATAAATTTAATTTTAAATTAAATACTATATTTTTTAAAGTTAGTAGTGCCAAATAAGTTTCCACCTTCATGCAGTTGGAACTATTAATAAATAATTTCATATTCTTGAAGCTAAGATAAGCTTAATATGAGTACTCAATTATTAAAAAAGGGAATTATTGAGGCTAGAATGGGTATTGGGTCTCTTGAATAGGTGTGATGGGAGGAAAAAAACCTTGTCCTAGATTTTATTTGCCACCTTAGACATGTTGGCAATGGTAGTTTTGATTCACGAAGCACTAGAGATGGAGTTCTACAACTACAACTTAAACTTTGACAACAATATTTTTATTATTTCCGTGCTCCTAAACAATAGATTAAAAACACATCTAGGCTGATTTATAGGTCATGGGAACACATGTAATTTTACTATCTAGACATGTTTTTGGTAATGAGATTACACCTCGAGATCTCAGAAATGTTAGGTGAAGGACAAGAACTTTTCTCTTCATTACAAAAAAAGTTGAATTTTAGGACCTATTACTATATCATCTACCATAAATTCATATACAAGGCTCCATTGACATGATCTAGGGTAAAATTAAATGGATTAAATATGCATGTGAATGTTTTTTTGATTTATATCAATAAATTATAATTTCCATTTTATGTGTGTCTAAGATAGGCCAAAAAATTATGATTTGATTTTATTGAGAAGGGAATTATTGAGGCCAAAATATGTATTGGGCCTCTTGACCAAGTGTGATATGAGGCCAAAAACATAGTATTGTAAATTATCTACCACCCTATATTTTTTGGTAGTGTCAATTTAAAGGCACAAAGCACCAAAGGTGGAGTTATCCAAATATAACTTTAACATTACAATATTTATTGTCAGTGTTTGTGTGCTCTTGAATAGTAGTGAAAACATGCATTTGGGTGGATTTGGAGGTTGTGGTCATGTAATCAAATGTCATTTATCTATCTATATGTGTTTTATGTGTGGTCTTGCACATGGAGGTATGGGAAGCAAAAATGTTAGGTGGAAGACAAGAACTTGTTTCTTAACTACAAAAAAGTTCCATGTTAAGACCCATTATTGTAGTGTGTTCCATGTATTCATATCCAAGGTTCCATAAAATCAATCTGGATTTAAATTAAATATATTTTACACAAACATTATTTTTCTTTTTTTTTTGTGTAAATGACTTACAATTTCTATTTTATGGGCATTTAAAGTTAGGCCAAAAACTATTTTTTTTTGTATTGGGAAGGGTATTCTTGATATCAAAATGGGTAGTTGGTATCTCATCTAGGCATGATGTAAGGTAATGAGATTGATACTAGATTTTATAAACCACCTTGGATGTGTTTTAAGTTCTAGTATCAAGTCACAAAGAACTGGAGGTAGAGTTCTCTAATACACCTTCAACTTTGACAACATTTGATGTCAGTGTTTCTATGCTCCTAAACAGTAGTGAAAACATGAATCCAAGTGTATTTGGAGGTCATGGTCATGGAATAATAGGTGATTTTACTATCTAGATATGTTTAAAGTGGTGTACTATCACCTGGAGGTCGTAGAGGTTGAAATGTCAAGTGGAGAATAAAAACATGTCTCTTTACTGTAAAAATGTTGCATTTCAATATTTGTTACTATAGTGTGTGCCACAGATTAATATCCAGGGTTCCATTTATATATTAAAATTTTAAATTAGAGGGATTCAACATGAATATTAACATTATTTCATTTTGTGCCAATGACTTATGGTTTCTATTCTATGTACGTCTGAAGTTATGATAAAAAATATAATTTTATTATATTAGGAATGGTGTTATTAAGGCCATAATAGGTAGTTGGTATATCAAATGAGCATGTTTTAAAATAAATAACCTAGTCATAGATGTTGTCCAACACCCCATATTTGTTGATAGTGCCATTTTTGAGCCATAAAACACTAGCATTGGAGCTCTCCAACTACAACTTTAGCTTTGAAAATATTTATTGTCAGTGTTTCCATGCTTCTAAACAATAGAGAAAACATGCATCCAAGTGTATTTGTAGGTTTTAGTCATGGGATCATGTGTAATTTTCCTATCTAGATGTGTTTAAAATGATGGACTTTCACCTAGAGTTCTTAGAGGCATAAATCTTAGTTGGAGGATAAGAGCTTGCCTTTTTACTACAAAAAGGTTACATTTTAGGACATGTTATTATAGTGTGTGTCATATATTTATATCCAAGGTTCCATCAATGTGATCCATGGTTAAATTATAGGTATTTAAGATTCACGTTAGGGTTCTTTTACTTTATTCCAACAACTTACAGTTTCTTTTTTATGCGCTATGAAGTTAGGCCAAAAAAATATAATTTTATTGTATTGGGAAGGGTGTTATTGAGATCAAAATAGGTAGTGGTTATCCTTACTATGAGTGATCAGAGGCAAAGAACCTAGTCCTATACATTATCCACTATCTAGACAAGTTAGTAATTTTGGTTTTGAGTTTCAAATCACTAGAAGTGGAGATATATAGCTATCATAATTATAAAATCATATATCACCATATAGTCCTACATGAAGACATTTACTTCAATCAATTTTCACTTTATAGGGAAGGGCTGCCCTCTTTGACAACATCCTCATCCTAACATTTTATTAATAATGAATTATGTTTGCTTTTTCCTTGTTATGTGAATTCTTTTCTAAATAAATCATATTGATATTCTTTGATAGTGCAAGTGTGTGTGTGTGTGTGTGTTGAGTGGATATATGATGAAAACATAATAAATGACCAAGATGATTGTAGTGGAAAGGGAGAGAAAAAAATTTAGGAATAAAAACAAAAGAGATATAACCATAAAAGTATTCCAAGGCCTTAGGAGATATTAGAATTACAATCTTGTACTAATTCAAAGGGCCAAAGAATATTTTAAAAAAGAAGGGCAATACATCTATCAATAAGGATATAATACAACATCAATTCATGATTAATTTAACCCATTTGAATGAGAAGGATGCATTTTGATTTTCAAGGGTGAATATGGAGCAACTATCCAATCTATTTGATAAGCATATGTTAGAGAAACCCATTTGATCAAAGAGGTTGTATCATTTTAAACATTTTTGATGTTGGCATATGATGAGAAAAGAAGAAATTACTAAGATAAGTGCAATAAATAAATTTTAAAAAGGTATAATCATGTTTTTTTTTCATTTTTTCCTCAAATATATCTACCTTCATTAGTGACTTAAGACAATGTCT
>JARHVA010005590.1:142500-160000 GCA_037957365.1 Torreya grandis | reverse complement strand
ATATTAAATTGTAAATGATAAGTGGAAATGAAAGAGATAGTAAAATTTGGATGAATACTTATTTGGAACGTACCTAGACCTTGATAGGTGCTCAAACTATGGAGAAGGTTGTCTTAGAATAAAGAATCAGACTATTTTTTGTGATGACAAACATTATTTCCCTACTTCAAAAAGGTTCCAAATAATTTAATACTTAATTTGAAAGTATAAATTCTTCTTTAAAGTGGAAAATCTTGTACAAAAAGTGCTATGTTGATCCTAAATATCTAAAACTTATTATAACACTTCGTTAGTAGTAAACACATAAAATCCTATCTAAAATTTATGAGTGAACTTGTATAGATGTTAGAATATTTTCTCCCTTGAATTAATCCTAATTCATCCTTAATACATAAGAAAACATCTAAAATTAGATTGACCTACATACCCCTCATGTTTGTATCTACAAATTAATGTGAATGATGGCTCCATGTAGTTATAGTGTGTGTGAGTGTCACATCCTAATGAGTGAGAGAAGTCTCTACCTTCTCTCTCCATGCTAATAAAATATAACTAATATGATATTTTAGTCATACCCTCTTTTGCTATAAGAATGAGAAATAATTCTATTGAAATTGATTCAAGTCTTGATGATCAAAATTAAAATCTTGATTGTGCACTTTCAAATTTTATGGTGCATTGATAATTTTTATTGAAATGACATAAAATTATTTCTATATATATAATTTAAAAAATTGAATTAGGGACATATTGGATGCCGAGAAGATAAAATAAATTAAGGAAAGCTAACAAACGTTGGTCCACATAATGGGAAAATTAGGAACAAGGACCAAAGTGCCCCACAATTAAGAATGACCACTTTAAGACTAATTTTAAAGAGGTTAAAACACTTTAAAATTCAGTTTAAAAATGGTCAAAACAAACAAATAATTTAATAAATAAAGGGAGTGAACATCCAAATGTAGACCAACATAAAGGAGAGAGAAAATAGAATAAAGAGAGAAGAATATGACCACACAAAGAAGAAAGGAAAAGTGAAAAGAGAGGTAAAATTATTGATAATTACCTAATATAAATTAATTAATATGCATAAAATAACACTAAAAATAGTGACATAATAATTATTGGACCAAAATTAGGTGCCTACATAAATCCAAACTTTAATGTGTATGTGTGCATGCATATGAAAGTCAAAAATGATAAATTGATACTCGAGAGCGATTAAAGAAAGAAACTATGAATTTATGGGTAGTGGACCACCCAACTTCCTATTTCAAAAATTTGAATGTACCTTCAAGCAAACATGAGTTAAAAATAGTAGATCAATTTAATGGTTAATTTATAATTAATTTAACCAAATGAAATAAGTAATACTAAAAAGGAACAATGGAAAGAATATACCTTATGGTATACAAAACATGCTACCACAACTAAAACTTTGAAATTAAAACTAAGCCACATTTTCTCTAATGTGGTGACAAAGAACCCACTAATTAAAACTAAACTTTCATTTTCCCAATCTAGTGGAAAAGAAGGTAAAAAATGGATCAGAACCTCCATTTCCCTAATCTAGAGAAAAAGGAGGTGAAAATTAGATCTTACTTATCCATGAAATATGGAAACCTATACTTATTAGCTATAGATGAAAACATACAATACATATAACATGTACCTTATTAGAATCTATAATTGAATATAAAATAAGTTAACTCCATGTCTTCATTTTTAAGTGAGCGATTTTCCTGCATATCACTCATCTCAAAATAAAGAGTCACATACACCATGTGTAATATATATAATTTTTAATAATAACATAAATCACTTTTGTAACCAAAAGTGTGTTGTGATAGAAAAATGTCATCATTTAAAGAAATAATAATGTGACATTATCAATTACATAAGATATAATTAATGAAACTCATGATAAAAGTGAAAGTATGGCGACCAAAATGTAAATATATAAATGATAAATCATTGTAATAAAATTATCTTGTAATGGATAACAATGTAAGGGAGATAATGTGTTTCCAAAAATTTAGCTAATATATAGTGTATGAATCCCAATGAAGATAATATGAAAAAATGCATCATTACGACTAGATAAGACAACCGATGGCAAGTCAATAAAAAATTATGGACAAGTGTCTGAAATAAATTAATCCAAGGACATAAGATAATGAAATGATCAAAAATTTAAATTGAAAGTGATAAACTAAAATGAAAACACCTTAAAATCATGAGGAAAAAGAAATGACTTGAGTGTAAAATTAATGTAAGTGTATAATATTCATTTTATTATTCAATTATTTGCCTTCTAATGTAGTTAGGTGATATTCCCATGAACAAATTTTATTTGAAATAAAAAATGGAATTTGTCATTTATTTATGTACATTAGTGTTCTTTGGATTTTCATTTAGTATCAAATTATCCACATTGAATTGTCTTAATCTGATTTTTTTGTAATAAGATTTATTTAAGGGATTCAAATGAACTCTAAAGTTTTGAATAACATGTAAATGTGACTCATAAAAAATTGAAAAATGTTGTAATTTTTTATTTCTATATTCATTGTCATTAATAATAACTTTAAGGGACATTTGAAGATAAAATGTCAAGTTATACATGGATAAATGCCTCCACAACATAGAAAAGATAATCAGGGTAGCTCATATAGATATTCTACCATTCATATGATCAAACCCTAAAGCATATATAATTTTATTCTATAAATATTCACCATGTTTATTAACTATTTTTTATTAATATTTTCATTATTTTATAATTCATAGCCTCCATTTGATCATTTACCTAAAGGTAATAAATAGTGAAAAATATATTTAAATTATTATATTTAGCACAAAAAATATTTATCATATTATTCTTGAAATATCAACCATTACATTTAGAAATAGAAGATGAAATTCAAAACCCAAAAATGATACAAGTCATTATAAATATAAAAATTATCTCACCCGTAATGAATTCTAAAGGCTTATATTCAACTCATTTTGTAAAATATTCAATATCAGTACTACTGATTTTTTACCTTCTAATGATGGAGTAATTTTCACACTACATCAAAACCCCAAATGGAACATTGTCAAGGAGAAATAATAGGTTTCAGTGCTAAAGATGGTATGTGTATAAAATTACTGTCATTGACATTACTCATAAATATTTACATATTATTGACAATCATGTTGTATTTTGGATCAAGATAAACCCATTTGTATCAATTGTAACATGTGGATTTTACACTAAATTTTACTCGACATTCACTATCATGAACACATTTTAACATGATTTTAGATTCCTCATGCCCAAGGAATCTAAGAAAAATATTGTCATAAGACTTATTTAAAATAACATCATATATGATAACATAACAAATGACATATCTTCTCAATTTTATTTTATCATTTTGTGAAAAATATAAAGGAAAGGTCTCATATAATAAAACTTTATATTCATGCACATATCACTCTAAATTAGGCATGTCACAATTTATGGTATATACATGCAGCCTTGCCAAGAGTGACTAATATAATGGTGGGTTGTTGAAATATATTTATATTAAGTATAAAATGATCATTAGTAATATAAATAGGAATAAGTGAAAATACATTAAGCATAACATCAACATGATTATTATTTTAGGCAATGTGATTTTAGGATTAAATTATGTAGTTTTGAGTTAACTATTAAGATCCTGGCAGGTAGATTCACTATTAGCCTAGTTTGGGTGTAATGGTTCATTACATGTTGTATCAGAGTGTCCACCTATGTTCCAGTCTTGGGTCTCAAGTGCTAATGCTGGCATGGAATTGTTCTCTTTGGTCTATTGCATGCACATGGGGGTGCACACCTTTATCGAGAAGGATAATGTCAAAAGTGTGGTGGGGTGTTAAAATCATGGTAGGTAGATTCACTAACAGTCTAGGATTTTGGTGTAATGGTTCACTACATCAACCTAAATTAATTGAATATTTAAAGAGTAGTGGTTCACAAGAACTCATCTCTCATAAATGCTAAGTGGACCATTCCTACACATAAGATACGGGATTTTTTGAACTATTACTTGTGGAATACGAGTCAATGTAAGTTGAATTAAAATTACACAGTTGAATCCTTGAATCCTACCACATTATTTTATATAGTATGAAAAACCACCACCTAACATGATTATTTATTCTATAAATGTTGTCATTCTCTAAGTCAATAAAAGGGATAACAAAACTATGCAAATACACCTATATGGAATTATATTTTCTTATTTTGTTTGATAGACACCCATCACTTGATTGACAACAAGTTGATAATCACCACAAAATTTTACAGATTTACTATTTAAAGGGCATGATACATTTCATAATAGAATCAAAGTCTCACACTCTACTATGTTAATACTAGTACATTAAAAGCTAAATCAACATGCAAGTGGAAAAGTTTGACCTTGGGGATTTACTAATACAGTGATGGCCCCAACTCAAAACACATTTTGACTCATCAAAATTCATGGTCTATGTTTTTTAGATATTAGTACACATAACAAAAGCATCATGTAAAGAATTATCTATAATATTTTGATCTAATATGGAATCTAAAAGAAATTGATTAGGAATGACATTCTCATTTACAAGTTTATGTGGCATAAACATAATATTAAACTCCATGGGTATGATGACCCACTTAGTTGCGTGTCTATAATGATAACGCTTAGACATGATATGATTCAAATGATTAATATTTATAGTAACACATGTCTCAATGTTAATCATGTAATGTCTATTTATGTGGCAAACATAATAGATAAACATAACTTTTCCAATTAGTTATAATCAGTTTCATAATGAACCAATTTGTGACTGGTGTAATAAATGGATCTTCCTTTATAATCATTATCATATAATACTAGTATATTTCCCAAGATGTGTTGAGTGGAAGATACATATAGTCATAAAGGTTGATGAGAAATAAGTAGCGTAATAACTAGTAATGAACTAGATATTATTTGATTTCATTAAAATACTTTTGATACTATTCATCCCTTTCTAAGTTGGTGCCTTTTCATAGAAAATAAAGAAAATAGATAAAATTAAAATCATAGTTTTAGCCAATGAAAAGTATCTTGTCTTAGTGTGTGAATCTCTAATTCCTTCTTAATTCTATTTACCCTTTTGACATTAAAAGCTCTATAAATAAAATATCCATTGAATATAACTTTAAAAAATATAATCATTTATAATGTTATACATTTTTTTAAAATTTAAATATCTTACTAATGTCATTTTTCATATTTGATTTTGAATGAAATACACTAATACCTAATATAATGTTCCACTAACAAAATTTGAAATATCAATAAAAGCATTATAAGATAATATCAACTATCTATTTACTTGAATTTAAACTATATATGATGTAATATATATGTAAAAGTTTCATTTTTAAAAAAAAATTCATGATTATATTGACAACTTAATTTATATGCACATCCTACTATCATTGCATTTTACGAAACATTTAAAATTTTGATGAAATAATTTACATGTTTTCTTCATGCTTAAATTTTTTACATAGTACATACATAGAATTTATGTTTTAACATAATTTAGATTAAAAATCAAATAATCAATAACAACAATTATTTTTTTCTATCTCAATCTATAATTTTAAAATTCAAACATGTACATAACAAACTATTTCATATTTAAAACAATATCTTAGATTCAAAAACTATAACACAATTTGTTCTAGAAAATTTTAGTACCGTTCTTTTTTGAACTTGAAATTTATCAAATTTTTACATGTGATGGCTTGCATCATAAAATCTAAAACACAGGGGACAAATGTATTGCATACACCTAACAAATATTTCTTTTGCATGTCATTGGATGTAATAAATCACTATGATGATTAATTTGTATCTCATATAATGTCATTTAAGTGAATCATGAAACATAGCATGCTTGATCATTTTTTAAGGAACAATTTTGTTCTTCACATTAACAAGGTTGTAGTTGATATTCAAGAAAGTTATAGTTGTAAATATTTGAGGTGATCATGATTGTACAATTGAACTGATGGTAGTAGTACATAATTCAATTGCTAGCATCACATGATTTTTATGATAATTTATCTTTTTGTTGAAATAATGGGTGATGTTTTCTCTATTGTATCCCAAACATGATTCATTTTGTTTTTTTATTTTTTATAATGTGAACATTAATACATTGCTAGGAAGTGGTCATGGAAATCAAGCTATCTTTTAGTGTAAGTTTCTAGATACGATTCATTAGACTTTGGGTCCATTGAGTTTGCCTGCATGAGACATACACAAAGGAATGCAAAGGAAATAGGAGTGCATGGTTTATTTACATATGAAATTAATTTGCATTTCATTCATCCTTTAATGACTTCGAAAGTCAAATTATTGAGGAATAATATGACGTATTGTCACATCGTAGTTGTTAGAGTAATTAATGTTGCTTAATTACATATGTTATGTTTAATTAGTGTATGTCAACATTATGTTGTCATACCTACCCACTCAAACACTCTCTCTCCTATTTATAAGCACTCTTGTAGTGCATCTTGATACAACAGATAGAGGAGAAGTGAAGATTAACATTGTACTCTATCATTTTTGTTAATAAATAGTTTATTATTTGTATGATAAATGAATTAGCATAATGGTTGTGGTGATGTTATCTTGGAGAGATCTTGGGTGAGAGTTCTATTAACTATGATATGGTATCAAAGCTACTCCAATAGTCATTGCTCAGCATGTCTATTTTCTCCCTTTGTTATAGCTTATAGTCTTCAAAAATTGTATTTTTATTTTAAATATTTGAATTTGGTTTGGTTGGATCTACTTTGCTGGTCATACATACATTTTTTTTGAGAATTTTTACATTATTTGTCAAAACTCTCATTATCATGGATGCACTTCTCCCAAGTATTTTTCCATCCATATTATGATGTCTACATCAAATTTTGAGGTCTATTATTTTTACCAAGTCTACTTGGACTTGGACACTTTGTTTTCTTGGTTTGTATTTGTTTGACTTGGCATCATTTGCTTATTGCCTTCATGTATCGTATGGATTTAACATAGATCCATGGTTTTCACAACAACTAGGCCTTCTTATCAAAAGCTTGCTTATTTTATATCTAGTTTGCAAAGTTTTCTTTTTCTAATATGATAAGGGTCTTTATCCTTCAAAACCATCTTAGATCTGGTCATTGGTGGTAGATCTATAAGCATTTTATTCTAGCTTTTCCAAGACCTTGACTTGATGAGGTTGGGACATGGCCAAGTAGTTTTAACATCTCAACTTTTGTATACTTCTACATGATCTAGTTTGAAGGATTCCAAGCATGAATAATGGTTGGATCTCAGTGGTGAGTTGGAAGGAGAGTAAAATCTTCCATTCTCTACATTTGGCATCATTTATATTTGGATTTACATCTTGGCATCATCAGCATGACTTATTTAAAGTCTTTGAAAGAGAAAATTATCTAAGTTTGGATTTGATTTTTTTGAGCAGAACGCCTATGTCCCCAGTTACCTTCCATTGGATGATACTACCCAATGATGACTACCTACTCCTCCTTACCAACCACATGATCTTCCAATTAAGGTCTCCATGCATTGCCTTCAAACTACCACTAAAATCTTGCAAATCCTCCTGCCCTGGAAGACATCGACACCATCCTATTAGTCCAAAAACAAACTTCTCTTTAGTTCAAAGGAAATATTAATGCATCAATGGCATTGGATCCTACATCAAACCCTTCCATGGTGATCATATCTCCTCTCCATTACCCAACGGCTTGAATTTAGGTTAGTTATCTCTACCTTGCTTTACTTGGAAGAGGTGGTAGACCTTAAAGGTGGATGGTGAAAGTAAAACACTTTGTTATTTCATAGAGGACATAAAAATGATGAGGTGATTTGAAAAAGGAGGTAGATCTCTTTAACAGAGATTTATGGTAGACATAATGGGGACATTGCTCTTTGAGTGGTGGATTATTTTAAAGGGCGTAATCTTTTTCTTTAAAGGGAGATTTAACTTTTTTTGAAGTGGAAGACAAACTTGCTTTGGGGGCCCAACTAGGTGATAAACACCTATATTTCACCTTCTTTTCTCTTTATATAGCTGGAAATGATTTTATTTTCTTTTACTAGCTAAATTTTTAATTAAAGAGGAAGTCAAACTAAGTTTCACACATACTGAGACAATTGGAGAATTTTTCTCTACCTTCATTGACTTTTTTAAGTCCATCACAAAATGACAGTTCTAATGAGTGGTTGTAAGGCTAGGTTCCCTTAGTTGCAGTATTATTTTTTGACCTTTTAGTGCAAATATTTATTAATTAGGCTTAATTTACAAGAAATTATTTGTTTAATAACTTTTGATTGGTAGCTCAAAATTAAGCACCATTTTTTTCAAAAAATTATGTTTTTCAATTTTACACATATTAGGTCTATTTATATTTTAAAAGACACTATTTTATAATGTACCAAAGTTTGAGGTGTCGCTTCACATTGGTTGTGCTTCCATGTGCTTACATTGTGTGGTGACATATTTGCTATGTTTGGAGCATTTTTTGAGGGATCATTCATTATTTCACATGTACCTTATCTCATTTTTTAGAGATCGAAGGGTAAGGTCCGGTCTGGCAAGAGGTCAAACCCCCTCATAGGCAACACATACTTCCTTCTCATTCTTTTGCATTGTTATCCTTTGTTGCACTCATGGACGCATTTTCAGCTGATTCTAACATCATATTATTGAGTATACATTGTCACTACTATGAGGCTTTCAATGCGATGGGCCCTACATTGTAGCTCATGCAGACACCTTTATTTTTTCCACTCCATCCATTCAATAGTATGGTGGGGGGATGTGATGTACATTCTGCTTCTTGGTGTTGAGCATTCTTTGCACATACAATACTTTTTTGTACTTTCATCACCACTAACAATCTTCTTGATTGAAGCTATTCTAGTCAAGCCTAGTGTCAGTGATTTTTGTGATCGAGTAGTGGATTCAGACCACTTGTGCATATTGAGTTCTTTTGTGACTTGCAAGTACTTGGAGCGTGGACTTATTCAACATAATTTTTGGGAGGGCATGTAGCTCTCTATTCTTATTTTCTCCTTTTTTGGGGGGGATGGTTTTCTTACAGGTTTTCTCTCTTTTCTCCACCTTTTGAGAGTTATGTATTTTTCACCTTTTGTGTGCATATGTGCTTTCATGTTTTTAGAACAATAATGATTTTAGATTCCTCTATTGTACATGGGTCTCTTATCAATCACTTTGTTTATCAAAACCCATAAGAGGATTGCATAATATCAAGTCATTTTTTGGCCTTCTTTGTTGTACTCTTTGGTATTTTTAACACTAGCCTCGACAGTATGATCATCTCCATATTAAGAGTAACTTATGGTATCCCCAACATCTGCTAGGATTCAGAATTACCCATGGGTAGCCATTTTAATGGTTCCAAAATTACCATGATAGTTCAAGTGTTTGAGTAGTGGATTCAAACCACTCGTGCATATATTATGAGTATTTTCACCTCGTGTTTAGCATTGAGGGGGGGATGTTTGGAAATGCTTCATCATCTTTCTTCTTCTACCTAGTCTTTTAGAGATTAGTGTTTCTTTCAGTTGATCCTTGTATTCAACACCGATTCCTATTTTACTTGGTGGTTGTAGTGATTGGCATCCATGTATTCTGGCAAGATGGATTGGTGTTCATCAAGGCATTTAGCTTATTCATTGGATTCTCTTGACATTGTACGTAGCTACCCAACATGGCATAGTTGCTAGGACCTATCTTTTGAGGAGTCTTACACTTTTTTTATTTTTCACTGCTCCCTAAATTGCACTTAAGTGAGGGTGTTAGAGTAATTAATGTTGTTTAATTACTTGTGTTAAGCTTACTTAGGGTGTGTCAGGATTATGTTGTCATTATGTTGACATACCTTCTCTCTCTCTCTCTCTCTCTCTCTCTCTCTCACTCACTCACACACACACACACACACACACACACATTTTATAGACACTCTTGTAGTGCGTCTTAATATAGAAGATAGAGGATAAGTGAAGATTATCATTATAATCTATCATTTATCTTAATAGATAGTTTTTTATTTGTGTGAGAAATGCAATAGCATCATGGCTATGGTGATGATCTCTTGGAGAGATCTTGGGTGAGAGTTTTGTTAACTCTGGCATTAATACATTGCCACAAAGGGGTCATGAAAATCAGATTATTTTTCAGTTTAAGTTTTTAAATATGATTCATTAAACTTTGGGCCTGCTTAGTTTGCCCACATGAGACATACACAAAGGAATGTAAAGGAAATAGGAGTGCATGGTTTATTCGCATATGAAATTAATTCGCATTTCGTTCATCCTTTAATGACTTAGAAAGTCAAATTATTGAGGAATAATATGAGGTATTATCACATCGTAGTCATGGTGGACATTGTTCTATTTCACCTCAGGTTAAATTGACATTTTATTAATATGGCATCGATTGTTGAGTCGACATTGGATTTTAAATATCTATATGGTTTCTCTATCTATGATGAATCACAATTCACACCAAATTGAATCTTTTAGCACGAATCGTGCCTTTATTCAGATTTTTTAAGATATTAGTTATTAAAAATTTTGTCCTCACACTTATAAATTGATAAAGGGCGATAAATATTTTGTGAGTTAGACAAAATAGTAGGGTTTGGTCATCGCTAATATGGGTTTTAACTTTTTATTGTCGAGTTGATGGTATGCAGTTTTAAGGTTTTGTTTATTGTGGATATTTTTGGCTGACACGTAATGTGGTAAAGCATTGAATGTGGATTATTTTTCAATCATGATATTAACGCATTTATTTTTTTATTTTGTTCTTTTTTGGAGAGCTTCGAATGCTCTAGGTTTGGTTTCTTAGCGATGAGTTTAAAAACAACTTGCAGGTATTTTTTGTCTGTTTGAAATGATGTTGTTCTTATTAAGATGACAATGAAATTAGTTTTAAAATGTTCTCCTTTCGTTTGTTCATTAATATTTGATGAGGTTATCAGTGTGCCTGTAGTTATCAATTGATGGGTGATAGGGTTTTGCTTAGACTCCAGTGTTTATTGAGTTTCATGTTGAATCAGTTAGTCTTATTTTCAGGAAATAGTTTCATTTTTTTTAATGAAAGAGTAAAAGTGAATAGAATAAGGCTTCGTTTATATATATATTTTTGTTATATTTGCATTGTTCTCACCTTTGGTGCATTAGTCTGAGAAGGTTATGTAGATTATGGGTTTAGATTTCAGAGGATTTGGATTTACAGGAAATGATTCTTTTCCTTCAAAAATCTTAGTTGAAAATGAAGCGTTCTTGGTTTTGTACATTGCGGAAAGAAAGGTTTGGGTACTTATGCATGTTAAAATCAATTGTTTTCTTGGTTTCCTGAATAAGGTTCTCTAATCCAAATATAGATGTGGAAATTGAATAGCTACAAATTTTGTTCAGAAAACTTTTCATCGTCATTTTATGTCTGAATGCGATTGATATATGGTTTTTCATTGAAATACGAGAAGGAAGGATGTCCCGGGCATTTCATTTTTATTATGGTCATGCACAGGAGTTTCGATGTTACTTTTGTTACTTGCATGCTATCTGAAGATTAAAGTAATGGTCCTCTTGCATGTTGTCTATCTATGCATATCATGATTTCTCTTCAATAATGCATGTAACTTCGATTTTGAAATTAGTGAGTGGTCAGTGTTTTCTTTTGGATTTGAAGATGTTAAAATCTGCATGAATTTTGTTGATGCATTTCTAGATTGAGTTTTTCTTGTTTATATATATGAACAATTCTGTTGGAAACAAATGCAACGGTTTTGTTTGCTTTGAAAGCAACTATGTAAAAGGAGATATGTTGTGATTCGTTATGTTGGGCTCTGCCTAAAATGAATGTTTGCCATGTATATCGTGCTTAGTTATTAAAGATATTTGGTTTTTTCAAAAATATTACTTCTTAGTGATTTTGGAGTGTATGTTACAATTATGAACTCAAATCAATAAGTGGATAAACAATGATATAAATGCAGGGTTAAATGGTTTTAATGGGATGAAATGCTTTATTCACAGAAAATTGGGATGTTTTCTTTTATTTTGAGAGATTTACAATTAATATTCATTTGAAATTTTAAAATCATCTTTTTGTTCATATGACATGCTTCCCATAGTCATTTATTTTTGAAATTTTTATCTATAATGACAAATTCAAGCTATTTTATTCAATCTCAAGTTTCAAATTAAATAGATGCAAATTCATGGAGAGGTGAAAGTCAACAATCTGTTGTAATGTCGTGTGTTGGGAGCATGAAGTTTTTGGCCTCTTATCAGAATAGTTTCAGTGGAAAGTATCCCTAATTGTATTTTGGTGATTTCAGTTGAAAGCATTAATGTGTGACAATGGATTTTTAGTACATTCAGTTTTGTAATTTTGATATTTAATGTACTTATTCAGTGGAATTTTGATGATATGATTAGTTTAATACCCTGGCATTCTGATCACATGATGTTCTAATATGAATTATGATTGATTATGTATTGTTTAAATTATTAAACATAGTGTAATTTATCATCTAGTCATAAATTCACACTTAATTTTTTTTTTAGTGTGTTAAACAAGTTATGAGCCGTGAGCCATGCTCTGTTGTCCCCTTCCCATTCCTTCCCCCACATTAGAATTATTTGTATTTGTTTATATTTTTGTTCGATATTCATTTTTGACCAGAGTTACAAACTAGGAGCCCAATCCTTGAAAACTATTAAACTAATTTAAACGGCTACCACTTGATCACATGAAACTACTGAGTAAACTCAAATGATGATATGTGACCTATAAATGCCCTGTGAGATTCAAACTTGAGTAGAGATGGGCACAATTAACCTACTTTATCAACCCTTCTACATCTCATTGGCTATGAAATATAATATTTTGTTATAAAATATTTAATTTATTTAAGTGAACTACTTTAACATTATTAATTAACTTTATATTTTATAATTAACTAAAAGGGTGGTTACAAGTTCAAGCTTAACTAATTTATAAAATGAGCTTTATAATAGAGACTTGAAGGAGATTGGAAAGAGGAGAAAACACAAGGATCAATATATTTCCAATTTCAAATCTTTCACATCTTTGTTCTTTTTGTGCAAACATATATGAGACTGATCATAATTTATAGATAGACCGACAACATCTTCTCTGACTATGAAGTAATATGCTTGAATAATATAAGCATATTTAATTTTTTTTGATTTATTTATAAATTATTATATGATTTTTTCAGCTATTAATTCATTAGATAATTAGATATACATAGTTATATGTATAGAAACCATTGTACTTCATCTAAAAATGATGAATATTTCACATTTTATGATATATTGTTAGACTTTTGATTGTATTTTGATTGTTCTATTGATGATATGATTACAATTAATCGTATATATAGAATAATTTTTTAAATATATTACACTTTCAAATTTATTCAGTCAACTATTTTTCTTAAATTCATAATTTATTATTTTCAATTACTTTATTTTTTCTATTTTCTTGGATTAGGTTACATTATTTTATTTTCTTTCTTATCAGCATTAGTTAATATTCATCATATAGTTAGTTAGTTTTTAGTTTATTACCTTTAGTTCCTTCTTGATTTATTAGTCTTTAATCAACTTTATTTGCCTCAGTTGTAATCATTAATTTCGATAGTTTTCTAAGTGTGCATAATTATCCTGACATTCACTCTAATTTTATTTTTGATTAAATTTAACTTTGATTTATTTATGCTTAGTTTTTATAGATTAAATTAATGTTGATTGTAGTTTGTATTTCTTTATTGTGTTTTTAATTTTGTTTCTTCTATCTTTCCTTTAGTTTCTTGTCTTAATTTTATTTTAGTCTATTTTTATTCTTTCATAATATTGAGAGAAATTGAGTGTGGAAGATCCTTTTAAATGATTTAAAATTTATACAAATCAAAGATATTTCCTTTAGATATTGCCTCTTCCATAAGTTTTGTTCTATTGTAAATGTTAGACTATATTTTGAAATTTGATTCATAATTGATATACATTTGAAGTGATTAAATTAATTATCTAAATAGTGATATTTAATTTGAAATTTTGATTAAACACATCTATTCCCATAATTATTACAAAATTTTCACACACTGTAAAGAGTAATATTTTATCCATACATGTCCCTACTAATAAATTTATATAATTCCATCTTAACCATTGTGACAGACAATGGATTGATTCATTGATGTGATATTTTTCATTGTCAACCCAATTAGCATTATAATTTTTTATACAATTGACATAATAGAGGTGGAGACTAGTTGCTACATGACGCTTATTTAATAAAAAGGTTTATGATAACCTACTATGATTCCCAAATTTTAATTCAAATGAAATTGTCTTCATGTTATAACCATCGAAATATATGGGAAGGGGCTAACTAGCTCATAAATTAGACAATATTGGTAAATTGCTGAAATTCCATCCCAACCATTTTAGTCTTGTACTTCTTTGATTATTCCCAAGTTGACAAATAATCCTATTTTAGTCCTTTATGATTTTTGTATCAATTCTATAAGAGCATTGTTTAACATATTTGTATCTTCTACCTTGATTGAGAATACTATTGGATTTTATTTTATGATTTAAAAGTTTGTATCTCTTGGTACATAAGTTTTATTAGTATGAGTTTTATTTTATAAATACAAAGCATTGTAATAACATTCTTGGCTATTGTAAAAATAGTGTTGGCAGTTTTATCCACTAGCCCTTTCATGTTGAACTCCTGCTTATAGGCTTGTGCCAAGCAAATCCTCCTTGTACTTGTTGTATCTTTTTTTAAAAATTGAACCGTAATGAGATTAAAATCTTGGTTATTGTAAACACTTTGAGATTGATTATGGTTTTTCATAGTGGTACTCTTATGAGTCTTTTACCTTTCTTCATTATATAAAAAAGTATTTAACTTGATTGGTTATATCACATTAATAAGGAAGGATTTAATATCTTTATCTCTAGAAGAAAATATTATTGAATTTATATTGTATAGATGTAGGTATAATGTGATAATACCTTATAAGTGAGTAATGTGTGTTAACTCCTTCTAGCTATTCCATACTAAAATCTTGTCACTTGGATATGAAATGGATCACATTATATTTACTCACAAAAGTATGTTAGCTTGATCTAGCATCAAATCATGATTCTATTATTGTGCTCTCTTCTTGAAACTTCTTACTCATATTTCCATTTGGATGGAAATTAATGGCCATATTCTATTTTTTATTAAAAGAATAAATTAAAATTTATTATGATATAATACACTTGTTTAGGGGTAAATATTTATTAAGATAAAGTCTAAGCGACTCATTATATAGCATGGGAAAGTCTGATAATGATAAATATTATGAGTGATTTGCTATGTTAATAGAATAATGTTATGTGAATAATGATGGATCGAATAAGTAGTAATTTTTCATTATATGATTAATATTTTTATAGCTTGTAATAGTTACCCTTGTTTAGCATATGGACATCTATGTGCCATTGATATCCATCTTCCATCTATGTTTATTGCCATAAACACTATAAAATTCAATGTATCTAGTAACTAGAGATCAATGGGATGGTTTGGGATTATTATTTAGCCTTTGAATATACCTGGTAATGTTGGTCATAGTACTTACTATATATTCATAAAGAGGCTATTTTCATAAATGGTGGTTATTATATTTAAACTCTTATCATTCTTGAGGTAATTATGAAACCTCAATAATTTAATGGTTATCTAACGTTATGTTATGACTACTTCAATTGTACAAAATAAGTGATTTATTATTTTTGAATTATTTGGTTAAATTTTTTTACTAGTAATTAATAGTCATGTATAGTTTTAGACATCACTATACCATTTTTTATCCACCTTCAATCTCTATTAGTGGTAGATAAATTTGAAAATAAAAGGGTCTTGTGTTTAATCTAATGGTTATGGCTTATTTATTTAGACATACGGTAATGCTAGTAATATTGACTGTAGCTTTTACTTTTATTTGTTCCTAAGATAATTTTAGCCTTTTGACTATTATTATGTTTAAATATCTAAGAGAATGAGGTTAATAATGAGTTGAAAAATCTTACATGTATGTCTAACATTAAGGTAATACTCCTTAAGTTGCACTTAACATAAGATAGGTTGTTATTACTTATGGTAATTAGTGAGAAATATTCTATTCCAAATTCTAAGCCCCTAAATAATAAACTATGTGCGGTATAATACCTATCCTAACTCTCTCTTGAGTTAGCCTCTTTAGTTAAGAACAATATTCTTCGTCATGAAAAATAAAGTTATCTTAAACAAAATATAATGAGTTTTTTGATATCCAACTAGGTGGTTGTAACATGTGGTATCAATGCAAAGGTTTGAACACTTGACCTAATGAGCTCATTCACAAGACCATGATACTTAGTGATTAATAAAAACATGTTTCAAAGAATAAACTCAATGAACTTAAAACTGAGATGTCTTTAGTTTAAAGGAATGAAACTATGTGGAAGGGGTCAAGAGCCTAGTGGGGTTCCATTTAACACCCATATGCACACATGCAAAGGTGTTAAGTATTATATTCACCTCATGGGATGGAATGCTGACATCATGTGTGTAATTTTGTTTTATTTATCCTTATGGAAAATAAATTTTGCTCCTTTATATAGTAATATCATTTTCTCTTAGAAGATTCCATGGTTATGGCACCCAAACAAATGGGTTGTGTATACACATAATATTTTAAAAATTTATCAATTACTAATGCTTTCTTTCTTTCAATAACCCATTGAGTCTCAATCTATCTGAGTACATGCCTTAAATGTTGCATTTGGAAAGGTGTGGGTAAACCTTAGGTGCTTCACAAGATTTTTTTCCATATAACACCACCTAAAACTAATATAAACCCATCCTATATATTTATATTAGATTTGAAACCTCCCTAACACACTTCTCTAAGTAATTAACTACCTCAAATAGGCCTACCTAAGCAAAACCTCCTTTTACCAGTTCTTGAAAGAAGTTGAATGGGTTGACCTAGTTTTGAAAATAGTGCATGTTATGCGATTGAGTCGTCATAGGCTAACTTAGTCTGGTACCTAACATATCTATTTTCCAACTAAAAAGATCAACTAGGCTGACATTTTTGGCTAAAATTTTGAAAGAGTATTAGGGCCAAATCTGGTTACACAGACACACGCGCGTGCGCGCGCGTGCGCGCGCGCACACACACACACACACAAACATATGTATGTATCTATATACATATATATATGTATATATACATATGTATGTATACATATATATATATATATATGTATATATATATATATATATATATATATATATATAT
>JARHVA010005590.1:105000-135000 GCA_037957365.1 Torreya grandis | reverse complement strand
AACCAAATGACTAAACATCATATGAATTGACATCTATCTTCCGTGCATCTGGACACTTTTGACACCATGATTTGTGCCTTAATTTAACCATAAAACACTATTTTCCTTCAAATATCTTCCATGACCTATACCTTCTTTCTCATGTCACTCACATAATCAAGTTCACCTAAATCTTGACATAAATCAATAGAAAAGATAATGTTCATTAATCTCACTTTGTCTTATCATGCACATACCTCAATAACCACTCACCATGTACCTTTACAACATGCACCTTGACATCAATGAAATCAACCTTGACATAAATAACATCAACCTTGACATCAATTAAAATAACATGCCAAAAAACTCTCTCTTTATCATTGATGGCAAACACACTATAACTTGATCATTCTCATCTCCCTATTTTGGTATTTCTCCCCCTTTTACATTAATGACAAAGGGTATTCAAAAAACTTTCATATGATCTTTTGACCTCAATAAAACATGTTTCTTATGATTTATACCTCACTATATTGATAATTCACAACAAAGAGCTACAAAGACCCCTTTGAGTTGATTCTTCTCTTCACAGACACTAGATGACAACCATTCTATATACATCTCCCTCAAGTATTCATTCTCCCAAAACTAGCTCTTTTCTCAAATAAACATGATCACACCGATAACATCTAGAATTACACCTTTTTGCAATAAAATATCAACTTATAGAATATGAAGAATTATAGTAACATGATTCCCCTTACTCCATGCATACATCCTTAAAATTAACTTATATCATAAGATAACTCACCTTGTCCTTGAAATGATTGATATGACTCAAACCTTTGATCACACACTAGGCCACCATATTCTGGACATCAACGAAAAAATTAGGGACACCCCCTTTATCTTCACAGCTTGATCTCACCGCATAAGTCATTAGGGCTCTCAGACCATCCTCATTTTCCTTCAAACATCTTGATAGTAGTAACATTTCTCAACACAGATCATGCTTAATTACCAATGGCTAGAAATAAGAAACAATTATTTTATTACATCTTATATACCAACAACGCTTCTATCTCTATCAACATTCTTCAATATGTCTTCATTATATATACCAAGCTTCTACTAACAAATGAGTGTCTCCATAGATCCTAATGGAGTCACCAATTACCATAGGGAATTATAACAATACAAACTCAAGAGATTATTAAATCTCCATGTTCTTACATGATAGATGATCCTTTAGGATCTTTTTAGGTTTGATTAGCCTCTTTGGCTTAGCCTCTTCATCATCCATGTGGTTAACAATATAAAATTATAATTAAAACTATTAATACTCTTAAATACTTGTTATATTATCTACCATAACAAACAATCCTCTTTGGCTTGTAAACTGATCAAGACTAAGCTTGACTATCTTTGGCCTCCACACCTTGGTTTGTCTTCTTTCTTGAAATCTAGGATATTGAATATTTTTGTTCTATCTTGGTGATTTAGGATTATATAATATTAAAATGTTACCAATCTTATGACAATTATATATAACAACATCACTCCTACATATTTACTAATGTCGACTATGACTCCTTCCACAGTCCCATGGGTACTCATTCTTGGAGGGTCTTCTACACTCACTTGCTCTATGACCAAACTGATTACATGAGAAACAATAACCATTGAATGAATTTGCATACCTTATGGAATTAGTTTGTCTAAAAAAAATTTTATTCACATTGTTATTAATGTTGACCTTCTTGTTCATATTAGAATTCTCCTTATTCTCTTTTTTCATCTACTTTGAAACCAAGACCTTCTTTATTATTTCTAGACTTTTGACTACTAAAAATGTCATCTAGAACCTCAATGTTCTTTTCAAACGTATCATAGGTTTTTATCTTGTCTATGACCTGCTCATGCTAAACCTTCAAATAATCTATCTCTATATTTAATTGATCATACTCAATTTATTTTGATCTAAAATTTTCATTGGCACATTCTAATTGATTCCTTATATCTTTGATGATTTTCTCATCCCTTTTGGCTTCTTTGACCTGATGACTCTTCAAGGTACATATTTATTCCTTATGAACCCTGATCATAGATCTCAACTCATGCTTCCTCTACTTATGGTTATTTAAATCATATAGGGTAATGATGATCTCATCTTCAAGATATACTTCAGCTTCTCCTTCTTCACTTTTAAAGTAGATTTCTTCATCATATTATTATCTTCTTCCTTGGAGCAACCTGTTTCTTTAACCAAGAATAGAAATACATTGCCAACTTGATCAACATAGTCGTCATCATCATCAAAAACATTATTATCACATATCTCATATGAATTTTTATCTCCTTAAAACCTATTCAACATCTCTCTTACATACTTATCTTGTGAAATTAATTGATCTTCATTACTATCATGATAAACAATGTCATCATCATAATCCATGGTTTTGCTTCTAGGATATCCTTTAGGTTGCCTACTTCAAAGGACCATGCCCTAATACCAATTTTTATAATAAAATTAATTGGTTGGGAGGATAGTGAAATAGTCTTAAAAACATCCATTTAATTACACTTAACATTCAAGATCCATTCATATAAGTATATAGATCAATCAATGAACAATCAACCATACATATGAACATGAAATACAAGAACACATAACATATGTGGGAAACCCTCAAGGGGAAGAAAACAAACTAATATATAAAAATGGAATACATTACTATAATAAAAAATCCAAATTTAGTAAATCACCAACTCCACATGGAGCACCAACCATAACTAGCCAAACACCTATTTGACTAGGCTTTAGGAAGCACCCACTTACAAGGAGGTAGCAACCCCCTAGATGACTCAAAACTAAATCAGACATATAATTGATTTGATAACCTTAATAACACATTTTTTATCATAAAATATATTATGATCACCTTATTTATCTCTTCACACTCTTTAACCATCTCAAACTACTTTCTAGGCTTCTTTGCTCCAGTAGGTCTCTTCAAGACTGATTAGGTCATAGAACTTGATATCCATACTTAGAAATCCTATTATATATTCATGATAATACATATAATATATTTTTATTGTCTATAATATCTCCTTTTACTCAAGTATCTTCTATCTCATTTGCTTCTCTATACAATCCTCTAACTAGCCCAAATATGCCTAATATGCCTTTTTATATACACAAATTATGAACACACACCTCTTGGTAAAAAACAATCACTTAACCACATAGCTTGGGAATTAAATATGTCTTAACACACTTTATAAAAAATAATCAATCATTAGAATAGGTTGGCCATAACTCAAATATAATACATTCCTTCTTTAGGTCTCGTGGAGACCTATTAGGCATTCTTAGACACATGCTACACTTTGCCTTCCTTGGACCACTTTAAAACACCACACATGGTAGGAAAATATCATATAGTAATAAAATACACCCAAAATAATGTTTTATATGATTAAAAAAGACATTTTACAATAATAACTACTTCAAACCTTCATTGGTACTCAGTCCCATTAATATTAAAGCTTAAAACTCTCTTAACCCACTCAATTATAGAAATAAATCACATATAATAAAACTAAATGACCTAAATTTCATTGACATATGATTTAAACACTTCAAATTAAGTCAAAAGGGCTTAAACGCATCTCTTTAGTATGCTCACTTAGAATTGCAGGAATTGTCAAAAACACAATCATGGTGACTTAGACCTCCAACACATGTATAGAAATTTTCAATGGATTATAATAAATGAATATGATCCTATTAAATTTATATAATATATTAAAATATAAATATAATATGTTCAAGTGGAAACTATTGGTCTTATAGAATAATTTGTTGACCTCACTACACATAGACCTCACTGAGTCAGATAAGCCATTTTGGCTTCATCATTTTCACTATTATACCTGATTTAAAATAATTATACCTATAATTAATAAGACATAATAGTCTAAAAAACATATCCATGTACTTGGTTTCATCATTCTCTCATGAATACACATTCCAATTCATCTTCTCACTATTGCTTGGGTTTTTTATTATTTGCACCATTAGGCCTCTTAGTGATTGGCTAGCTTGGATGACCAGTTTAGCATAATTAAGGAATATAAATTGTCCAAAAACATTAATAAAAATTAAACATGAGTCTATACCTTCTTTTGTCATTCATTTTCTTAATATGTCCAATGCAGATTTTGACTTCTATAGTAACTTCTTTAAAAACATGGCTATAACTTAACATTTTCTCTCTCCTCTCTCTAAGAAATACCACCTAGAGGTACCTGGGTGAGTCTAATATAAGATAAAATATCTTAACTAATAATATCAATAAATTATAAGAACTTTTAATCAACATATTCAACATTGGGTCCTTATTAGCGTTCTAAGAGGGTTTAAACTTATTTGCAGTCTTAACGATCATTCATAAAGCATAGCCCCTCAATCCATAAGATAATACCTATAATTTTGATCTAGTACACATACACATATACCATGAACTAATTAGGTTACCATTCAAATATTTTATAATCTAATGAGCATAAGAAAATCCTTCTTGAGTTGATAACCCTTCATTCTGAGCACTCAAGAAACCTCAAAACTTTTCATGCCTTGTTATTCAAACTAGAAACTTAAACTTAATGAAAAAACTTGAAACAACATACATCACATATTAAAATTATTTAATTATCTCAAACACCTTGAAATCTGATCGTGAACCTTCATTAGGCCACAATTTTTCTCCTTTTTATCTTAGACCTTGACCTGCAAACCACATTGGGCCTTAAAACTGACGTTCATGCCTATTTCCATGATATTCAACATATTAGTGTTATCATAAACATCTAAATCTCATTCCATACAACATATCTTATAATTAAACCTACCATACAACATTCACATGCCTTAACAAGATATTATGTTATCTCATTAAGCTATGCATTATTTAAGAGAGGTATAGATGTAAACCTAGACTGAAGGTCCTACCTTTATAAGCTCACCCTAAAACTATCATGATTTTTTCATTTCCTCTCATACATTCTCAAATAGCCTCATAAAACCACTCATTTCTGTGTGTACTCATATCACAAATCCACCATGCTCATACCTTCTCACAAGGTCTCTTCATGCCATGACTAGGCTTAGTCTAATTAAACAATTGATGCCTTGACCTATTCCTTCCATGTCATAACCTCAAAAAAAAATCAACCAAGAATATATAAGACATTATACCTCACTCATATCACTACACCATTCTTTTTTTATGACAATAATTTATATCCACATAATATTTTCAAACTTTTATCAAATAGTAATACTTTATATCTTGTAAGAATCCATCAAGACTCAATATCCCTAAGTACATGACCTAAAGGGTACATCAAGAAAGGAGTGGGTAGACCATTAGTTATTTTCAAGATTGTTGTTCCTTTTTACCACTTATTACAATTCTAGCCTACTCATAAAAACCATTCCCTAAGCTATTAGTCCTCTTTTACATACTCCTCCAGTCTTTTCCCACATTCCATCCATCTTTATCTCACCTTAAGCCCCTTTTGACTATCTATTGTAATATATTGACTATGTTGAACCTATATTATTTTGGGTAAAATGCATTTAGGGTCTAGGCTACCTCTTGGATGACCTAGCCCATGACCTAGTAAATTCTTATCCATAATTGTACTAGGTCAAATGGGTTGACCCTATTGGCCAAAACTTTTGAAAGGTCTTAGGGTTAAATAAAATTATATATAAAATATCATTACATCATTATTTACCAATGAGTAAGAGTTATTATTCATTTGCACTTCTTTATAGTCTTCTATTCCACCATTCTACTTGAGGAGTCTTAGCATAGGGTTTCTACTTGAAGATTATAGTCTTGTGGATAAGTCTTGGATGCTTTGGCCTTTCTTAGTGATACTTACAAACCAAAACCTCTCATGAATCCCCCTTTGGCCAAGGGAGAGATTGAGTCTTGATGGGTTCATCTTTGAAGTAAGTATTATCTAACTTTTCTCTTCTCTTTAGTAGATAGAAGTAGCATAATTATTGGCTTTGAATAATTTTACTTTTCTTCTACATGTATTAGGTTCTTACTCATACATAGCTTAATTGAGATTATTCTATGCACATTTATTTTTTTACTAACCCCCGTATTGTGCCAAAAGATTTGGTGAGCACTAGATTAGTTTTATTTGCTTTAATTTTTATTAGTTTAGTGAGATATGAAAACATATGTCTTAATTAGGGTTATTTCATGATTATTCTTGATTGGAAGATTTGAAACCCTCCCTAGCATTATGTATTATGATAAAATACCCCTTAATTAGATCGAATGGATCCCAATATTGGTCATGTTCTTGATTATCTAATGTATCCCCAATCAGAAGTGTAAGCATGATCTATCTTCTCTGAGTTAGGATTGATTTATAGACATGGTGCATTTTTTATTGCATACATTATAATGAACCCGATGTGAATCTAACCCTTGTAGATTTTATCTCATGTTTTTCATTATTTTATCATTTTATTTATTATTTTTATATATTTACAATATGAGGTCAATAGTGTTGGTATAGTTATAAATTTTGTGTTTATGCTTAACACATATTCCAATTAATACTACTATGTTCTATTTATGTAGTTTTTCATCACATACAATCCACTAAGTTAACCCTGTCAACATATTATAATTTCAAACTTCCATAATAGGCTACTAGGTTGACCCTATCGATATATTATATTTTTATACTTACGAAAACATACTACTTTGACACTACGTGCATAGTATTCTTTAGAGGTTTTAGAAAATAGGGAACTACAGAACTAGGTTAACCAAACCAACACAATTGGCATAATTTTCAAGTATAAATTAGAGTACTTTAATAGCAATCTCTTTTTCATGTTCATCTTCCAAATCACTAAGGTTCCTTTTTCTCCTTCTCTTTCTTTTATGTTATTCATTATAGTTCTATTTTTCATAATTTGTATTCTTTAAAACTACCCCTATACAAAAAATGAGGTCCACTCTGTCAACCTCATTCTATAGTTCATATTTTTTTTCTAGAAGACGAGGTTGACATGATCGGTGTAGTTCTTTAATAGGCCCTTGCTTTAGTAGTATAATAGCGACATTGTCACCTCATTTCTATAATATTTACGTATACTATCATCTCAACCAATAATGTATTGTGTTTGAAAGTTAGAATTAACACTTATATGATAGTAACTATATTAAACTTTCATTTTTAGTTACTTACATGCTTAGAATAGATCACATAGTCTAATTAGGTTATTTTTAATTATACCATTTAGTAGCACTATTTTACTCTTAGATGCACACACACTAGAAAATCATATGATTTTAAAATGCATTTTAACAACTGTCTAGCCAAGGCCTACCTACTTGGATTTCTTCTCTAAGGGGGAAGTCAACTTGGCGTTTTTGGCCAATTATAAACATGTGGTTAATGGTATATATTGGAAAATCACACAAAACCCTTATCACTATAGTGTGTGAAGTGAGTGGGTAGGCCAAAATACTAAGCCAGTGTTATTACTAACATAGATCCCTTTGAACCTAAACATCCTAAAAACATATGTAGATTGATTTTTAGTTACTTAATTACAACCAAATCCCTATCACATATAAAATCATACTCTATTAATCTAACAACATTCAGGATGACCACTTAGTTAGATTTTACTTGCTAAGTTGACTGCTTACTCTTTGCTCAATTGTATGTTGTATTGCAAAAACTTGCATTATCCAACATTGGTGAAGGGTTTTCTATTGTGTGCCTCAATTGGATCATCCGCATTGACCTATTTGATTGTGCATTTCTTTTCTTTTCTTGCTTAAAAAGCTAATTGCAAAATTTTTCTTATCTTAGTACATAGTCATTTGGATCAACATAGTCTCTTATAGACTATCTATTTTCCATACTTGCAAAAATAAGTTGACCCTGTCAACACAGTATTATTTTATACCCGTCAAGATATAAAACTAGGTCAACCCTATAGAATCTATATCTTTTTCTACCTATTTTTTGTCTAGGTTACAGAACTAGGTTGACCTAGTCGACTCTGTATCCTTGTTTCTTCAATTTTTAGACTATGTTTTCTGTATTAGGTCAACCTAGTCAACTCTATTCTCTTATTAATTTTATTATTTATCCAAATCATTTTTATTATTATCTTCCTTATTATTTTGTTCATTTCTCTCAAAGTCATCATGAAGTCTCCTATCAAAATATTCTTGGACAACCTGAATCCATTTAGATACTATATGGTATGTTCATTTCTCCCTCTCTTTACTTCCCAAAAGAACCATCACTCTTGGGGCATCTCTTCCCCTCATTCATCCATGAATTGTCACATGGTACAAATCACATCTGAAGATGAAGTTGATGGGTCTAACCCTTTCTATACCTATCAAGACACTTATCACCTTCCAAACCTTAAAACTAATGTGGGAGTCATTGACACAAGTTTAATCAATAATCCCACTAAAAATCCATCTTTTAATAACCCTCCCTCTAATACTAGTTCAGGGAGTGATCCTACCAACACCAACCCACCTATTGATACAACTCAACTTTTTGCATAATTCATACAACAAATGAAAAAAATACAAACCTATAACACCACTCAAATAATGCAACTCCAACACAATTTTATTAATATGTCTAATCAACCTCCATATATTCATCCTCAAGATAATCCCAATTATCTTCCTTCACCTCTTAGAGATGTTTAAGACAATGTTATTCCTCAACTTTTAATGATAAATAAGATGCTTCAAAATATTCAAAATGAGCCTTTATCTCCATCTATTGGATAAATTGATATTGGTAACATATCTCTAAATATTAAGTATGATGGGACTAAAGACCCAAAATCATTCCCCAAAGCCTTTGGGCAATCATTACAAATAGTGGATCCAAAGTAATACCTTCACCACAACTAAACTCTTAGTCAAAACTTTCACTAGTGATTTATTATAATGTTACAACCAACTAACCCAATACTCCATTTTGTAACTTGAAGATTTGGTCAATCCTTTAGTTAAAGACTTTCAACACAATAATCTTCCTAAAAATTATCTTAGCCACTTTATCAATACTAAGCAATCTCCCACTAAATCAGATCATGACTTTATAAAACAATATAAATCATTGGCCCATAAAGCTAATCATAACATGACTGATGATAACTTGCTCAAACTATTTATAACTAATTTTAATCCTCCTCTTAAATATAAAGTTCAAATTTTTTCTCCCTAAACACGTAATGAAGCTCTTGACTAAGATAAATGTTAATACTTTCTCATGAAGTGATTTAAACCTAATCCTCAACTTCTTAGAGTACATTTTAAAACATATACTAATTCTATCACTAGCAATACTTGAAAAACCAAACTAATAGTTACCAAAGGTAACACATTCATTTTCTCACATAGCACTCACTATGCAACAAATGAAATAATTTTTACCACCGTCTAAACCTTTCACCTATCCTAATAATCATCCTAAGTGGTATGACACTAATAAATTTTATTGGTTGCATGTCGACATTGGTCACTCCCATGAATCTCATAGAGGGATCACTAAATTTGTTATCTTTTATATGCTTGGTGATTCATTTAATCATGAACTCATGATTAATCTTTATCATTAAGATTACACCATTGCTTCTAAAAAATGATAGGTTTATAAATATTATACCTCAAATAAACAAAAATATTTCTATGCAAATAATCAATAAATTACCAAAAATGTTTATGCCATTGATGCCAACTATGACCAATATTATCAAACTTCTCAATATGTTAATACTGCTAATGTCAATTATCATCGCAAGCTAGCTCACAAAGATCTTGTTACCAAACCTAATAAGCCATCTTTAAAAGAAAAACTTCTCAAATATACTAAAACAATTAATATGGCTTTAGAAGAACATGAGGAACCACTTCCTCCTTCTAAACCTTCAACCACTTTTATTCCTTCAAAATCTACTTTACCTCCTAAACATCATGCATGTTCTTATTATAAATATCATTAGAACTTTCCTGAATAACTTAACTCTATGCCTTGTAAGATTACACTTATGGAGTTGATTCACACTTCCTCATCATTGTAAGTTCCTTATCTAACAATTACAAAAAATTGAAGATCCATCCTCTATAGATGAATAACCACCTTCTATTAAACCTCAATGTACCAACATGCATACCATTGCAACTCTATGTCCTTCCTCCAAGCCTTCCATCAAATGTATTGAAGAGGACATGATCAATGATGAAATTATATTTCATTTTGATGATCCATGACCTTTCATTAAAATATCCATTAGTTCTAACCTTATCCATAAATTTTTAGTGGATGAAGGCTCTTGTCTTAATGTGACATCTTTATGGTTTAACCAATAGCTTAGTTATAACAATGATCATCTTAAGAAAACCCATCTTACTTTTTGTGGTTCTGATAAGAGTAATCTAAAGCCACTTGGTTGTGTTTATCTTCCCCTAACTATCAAACTCAAGACCATTTTCCAACTAAGCTTAAGGTCCTTGATTTATCCTCATCTTATAACATACTCCTTGGTTTTCCATACACTCATAGAATGAGGGCCATTGCTTCTTTTAGTAGTGAATGCATTAAATTCTTACATAATGATAATTAGTATAAGCATGAGGCTGATCCCAACCCTTAGAGTGTTCAACTTCCGAATCCCAAATCTTAGTATCATATTCATACCATTCCTAAGATTAATAGTTCTCCTTTCCCTGAGTTCATCAACATCAATTTTGATTTGAAAGTTACTCTTGTTGATTCAAATGATGATGAACTTAATGATTTAAAACATACTTACATTGTTACCAACCTACCTCCCTACATTATAGAGTGACTTCCTCCTTATTTATTACATAGGGATAATACTATTCATCATATTGATGAGATCATTGATTTTCCCCCTCCATGCAATCCTCAGGATCCTTATTTACCTAAAGATTCCTTCAATTATAATGACATTGGAGTGTCCAAATTATTTCAAGATCCTCTCATCATGTCTTTGCATACATTTAGTAATATCAAGATTTTGCCTTCTAAAACTCCCCCTGAATCTCAAACATGTACAATTTCTCTAACATATGATGATAATTACATAATGGCCCAAGCTCAATCTTGATACTTGGATTGTGACTTCGATCCTTAAAGTCAGGTGCCTTCTATAAATTATTCACTTCTTGGCACTCCTTGGGTGGTAGAGAAAATTATGAATTTTGATTCTATTTATAAATTACTATATCGTCTTTACCACCTATGGATCCCATCATTATATCTAATTCCTACCCCATCATCGAAACCAATAACACACCAACCCATTATGATCCATCTACTTCTCCTACTCTCAAGATTACACTAGATGCCAAGGCACCCAATGTACATTAGATACATTCTAAGTATGACCACCATGGTAATCAAATTCTATATCTTCAAGTATATGTTGAGTATTATGGTCCTCTTCCCACCGTGGCTAGTGATGAATCAATTCTTGAAATACTTCATGATCGAGAACCTCAACTTCCTCTTCAATATCATAAACTTAGAAATTTTAAAAACAAAACCCCTTATTTTAATAAATTCATTACAATAATTGATTATAAATCTATTCCAATTTATTCTTTACCTAATGCACCATATCACTTACAAGATGGCAATGCCATCCTTATAAAATAGACTATTCATATTGAATATGGTACTACATCATGTCCTCAACCAATTACAATTTCTCATGAACTCTCACCTAATGATTATCATAATTTTAAATTATTCTTCAATAAATATCATGACATATTTTCCTTGTCATATAAGGATATGCCTAGTATTAACCCTGGCATTGTGGTGTATAACATTATCACTTATCTTGATGCCAATTCTATGCATCAAAATCAAAATAAATTTACACCTAATGTTTCTACCATATGTCAAAATGAAATCATCAAATTACTTGATGATAAATTTATCAAACAAATGGACTATTCTAAATGGGTTTCTAACATTATTCCCATTAAGAAAAAGGTCACTATGGTAGTTCACATTTGTATTGATTTTCACAATCTTAACCTTGCTTATTCCAATGACAAATTCCCTTTACCTTTGATATATTCTATCATTCATTCCATTTATATTTATGAAATGTTATCTGTTATGGATGGATTCTTGGGCTACAGTCAAACTCACATCACCCCTAAGGACCAATATAAGACAACTTTCACCACAAAACAGGGCACCTATTACTATGTCAAAATGTCCATTAGCCTCAAAAATGCCAGAGCCACTTACCAATGAGGAATGATTCAAATATTTCATTATCTTATCCAAAAAATTATTGAAACATATATGGATGATGTCATTACTAAATCCAAAATTTTTAAGACTCATCTATTTGATGTCCCTACCACCTTTGACCACCTCCTTATATATTGAGTTAGACTAAATCCATACAAATGTGTCTTTGGTGTCACAAATATAAATTTAGTACGGTTCCTAATCTCTCTCCATGGTATCAATGTTGACCTAGATAAAATTAGTGCCATCATTAACAAGCCCATTCTTTGATCCATTCTAGACATTCACACTTAGGCAAACTTGAGGTAATTAGACAATTTGTCCTTGAAATGGCTTATCGCATCCACTCCATCAATTCTTTTCTTAAGAGAGATAATGTTTTATAATTTATGGATCCTTGTCAAAATGCTTTTGATGACATGAAAGAGTCATTTCTTCACGCACCTACATTCTACCCTCCTTCTAATGATCGAACTTTGATCCTAGATACTTTTCAACACCCATAATAGTTGGGGAAATGTTTACATAACAAGATGATATTAGAAGAGACTATGAGATTTATTACATTAGTCAAGGCCTCATAGATTATGAAAAATTTTATATAAAATTTGAACATGATTGCCTCATCATCTATTTCACAGCTAAAAAGATTTGACACTAAATGCTTTACCAAACTACTTATGTCATCATTCATTCCGATCACCTTCATCACTTATTATCCAAAGCCTTTCTTCCTAGAGATAGAATTGGCAAATGGATGGTCCTCATTATGGAATTTTATCTTCCGTTGTAACTCAAAAATTTATAAAAGGACAAGTCATAGCTAATCAAATTATCATAGCTCTTATGTGAGCTACCAATCACCTTTAATATATTCTTTCAGATGATAATATTCTCTATAGTTAAGGTCTAAATCAAGTTATTTCACTCAAATATTACTTTAATAAATTTATTTTTGATCTTGAAGCAATTAATATTGATGAATAAACTACTCCCCCTGATATTATTAAACCAAAAGTAGTTATCAAAGAAATTCCTAAAATTAATGTTGACTTACTTGAGGATACTTGGACCCTTCACTTGGATGGTGTTAAATGCTTTTAAGGAGCTGAGGCAGGTTGCATTATTACAAGTCCTATTGGTCAAATTATTGATTTATCTTTCCATGTCATATTTGATGTTTCTAACAATATGGTTAAATACGAATCTCTAATCTTAGGCATGAGAGCTAACCTTGATTTAGATATCCAATATCTACATGCTTTAGGTGATTCTCAACTTATTTACTAACAAGTTAATGATGATTACCAATGCAAAAGTGAGAATTTCATTATTTATCATCAAATAACAACCAATATTGATAAATATTTCATTTCTTTCACCATTGAGCCTATCCCTTGAGATCAAATTCTATTATTGATTCCCTTACTTCTTTATCATCTCTCTTTCATCCCCACCAAGATATTTCTTATCTAAATTTTCATATACAAATAATAAAATATCCATCTTATACTCAACCACAATATTCACTTATATTACACATTAAGGCTATCACCATTTGACAATGACTATGGTATAAAGACATCATTCAATTTCTAGAACACCAAACTTATCCTCCTAACTTAGACTCTAGTGAAAAGACATGCATTATAAAACAATATTTTAATTATGTATTTTGATTTCACATCCTTTATTATTTTAATGTTAAAGGTACCTTACTCTGTTGCATTATGTAATATGAGGTCCCTCCTCTTCTTGAATAAACACATGGGGGCATTTGTGATGTTATTGTAGCAGACATGCTACAACCTAAAAATGCCTACATATGGGATAATTTTGTTCTATTTTAGAAAAGAATGCAATCAAATTAACTAATTATGTACCCCTTGCTAACTTCATGATGATTTAATTCATTCCCTTATATATAAACTTCAAATTATCAAATTTCCTTGGCTTTTATCCATGTGGGGATCATATCTCATCAACAAATTACCTCACTCTTATGATGGGCATGTTTTTATCATCACAACTACATAATATTTCACCAAATGAGTTGAAACCATACCCCTTGTTAATGTCACTAATACCACCATTGCCAAATTCATTCTTAATAAATATTTTTTACCACTTTGGTGTTTCGCATACTATCATCTCCAATAATAATGATAATATAAAAAATAAGGATATCAAATAACTCTATGGTAAAATCAAGATCAACCACAATTTTCCACACCATATCATCCAAAATGCAATGGCCAAGCTAAGGCCATAAACAAAATCCTCAAAAAGATAATTTTTGAAACCTGCATATATTGGTGCCTCATCTTTATCATGTTCTTTGGGCCTATCAGATTAGCATGTGTATTACCAATGGGGTAACATCATTATTTCTAGTCTATGGTTCTGATTTAGTCCTTCCATTAGAATTTGAGCATTCCTCTCTCTATATATCTCTTCATGTTATCATTCCTAATGAATAATTATGTGAAGCTAACATTCATGCCCTTGATCTCCTTGATAAACACCATCTTTCTACTTTACAACATAAATGCCAAGACAAGGCTCGTATTACTGAAAATCATAACAAATTTGTTAACATCCACATATTTAAAAGCAATGATATTATCTTCAAATTAAACTAAAATCATGATAAATAAGGTAAATATGCCCAAAAATGGTGGGGTCCTATTGAGTCAAAGATATTCTTGGTCCAAGTATCTATTGCCTTCAACCCAACAAAAGCCATGTTTTCAAAGATCCTACCAACACACAATTCCTCAAGAATTATTTTGCCTTAATCATAATCTTTTTTCATCTTTATATGATATCTATCTAACACATTTTTTTAAGATACTTACATAGGTCTCTCCCTCTGCAATAGTTCTCTCTTTTTTATAAACCTTTAGTCCTTTTTTGGACCTTTAGTTTCCCTTTTTCTCATGATTTGCATTGTAAAACTGCATATAGGATCTAGTCTTCCTCATGATATACCATAGTCTTCTTTATTTTCATACTCTTTTTACGCACTTTTTCTCACCCCTTGGGTTTCTCTTTTGTGAGTTTCATTTTAAAACTACAAAAATGGCCTGGTCTTCCTCACAATTATCATATTTTTTTATGCCATTTTTTTTCAAAACTTTTTGGGCACCCTTATGGGTTTCTCTTTTATGAGTTGCAGTGTAAGACCATGGATAGGACTTGGATTTCCTCATAAAATTAGCATCTTATCATTCTTTTTCTATAAAATGTGTTTGATCCTTATTCTCTACTTTATCTTTTGCTTATTTTGATAGATGGAATTTGCAAAACAATCTATGTTAGCTTGTTTTTCCTCGATTTCCCTCATTCTGATGATAAAGAATCACACTTTAATATTATTATATCCGTTTTTCCTGCTCTTTATCACATTTTTAATGGTTTGAACTAATTAAAATTGATTTCCTTTCCTTTCTCTCCACATTGGATAAAAAAAATGTTGAAGTCCAAATAGCACTTTTATTTCACCTAAATTTATAATACTCTTAGACACCATGCTCTCTAAAGTTATCTCTCTTAGTAACCTAGTCCCAAGTATTCAAATAAAAGTCATCTTTAGCACACATGTTTGGTTTTCCAAATCCATATGGAGGAGGAATACGAAAAATCCATCAAGAAAGTTAAAAGTTAAATAATTTTAAATAAATGTAAATGACATACAAAAGGCAACATACAAATCTCAAAATTCAAAATCACACAAAAAAAATGTGATTTACAACCCATCTCCTATCTCTAATCGAATCTCAAATTCCACAGTTGGCCTCACATAGAGTTGAGGTCGATTGGGGTGTTATATGCTAGTAGATTGAAATAATAGAATTTAACAAACTCTAAGGTGATACCTACTTTCTCATATAAGTATCCAATCTTCATAGTATATTGATAGCTCTATAAGGGGTCTTGAGGAATGGGGAACACATTATGCAAAAGTAGGTCCATTTTAGATTTATGCATATAGCCTTCATGGGATTATTTACATAATTTATTTATTGACCTCAGAATTCTATAGATAAGAGAAGTTATTCAGAGTCCTTAAGGTTGATAGTCTTCTTGTTTTGACAAACTTAATTTGAGTGTCATGACTTTGATAAAGAGTTCTTCTACCTTGGTTTTGGCTTCACTTTCCCTTACACACATTTCATTTCCCCCATTTATAGGCAATGTGTGATTTTAAATATGTTTTCCCTCTTATTTATTTCCTTCTTATTCACATATTAAAAACATGTTAATACTGCTTTATTTTAGTTTTATCTATCCTTAAGAGTAAAATAACATTTTTGAGAAAATCTGGATAACTTTCTTTACACCATGGTTTTTCATTTCTAGATGTACCTTACTTTATTTTACGATTTGTCTTTATTGCACCACCCTTTTTGTAGACACCTGAGCACATTTATAATATCATGTACTTTTTCCATTTTTGAGCGAGGTTGGTTTGTTACTTCTCACTCATCAATGTTATTTTCCCTTTTATATCCTTTTTCTATTGATGACTGAGTCAGGATTGTTACTACTCATTCATCAATGTTATTTTACCATTTGTTCTTGTCTATCTTTGTTTAAGGATTGTCATTGCTTTTACATTGATGTTTGATTACCATATTTTTCACACGTATCCTTGGTTTGACTTGGTGACTTTGCCTTTGTTACTTAACATTTACTTGTTTGAGTTTTTTGGTCTTTAGTAGCCTGGGATTTTTGCTTACCTGATTTACTCTAAATTTTGACTTGGTCATTTGGTCTAACATAGAACTTGTCATCCTAGCTTGCCAAATTTCCAAATATGTCCCATACACATATCACCAGTTATCTTGGCTTCTGTACATTTTGTTTTACTTTTTAGTTTTGTATTTTTGGGTTTGTCAAAAGCAGTCTTTGTGCCCTCCATAATCAAAACTATAAACACAATAGACAACCATCCAGTGATAAAGATAAGTCATGATACAAATCATATTTACATTTTTCTATATATTTTCCTTTCAATCATTTACTTTCAAATATTTTATGATTTAAAATACTACAATATGTTTTTTAGCCTCAACATTGTGTGTTACTATGTTCTTTCTTGAAGCACTATCCCTTGTTACACTTTAGTGACATACAATGAGCTTTGAGTGGGACATATGTATACACATAATATTTTCAAACTTTTATCAAATATTAATGTTTCATATATTTTTATAAACCAATTGATATTCAATCTCTCTGAGTGTATGCCCTAAAGGGTGTATCGATAAAGGGGTGGGTAGACCATTGGTGCTTTACAGGATTATTTTCACTTTTGCCATTTATTACCAATGCAACCAACTCCAAAAAACCATTGCCTAAGATATTAATTGTCATTTTCATACTCATCTAGTATTTTACCACTTTCTATCCCTCTTTTCCTCACCTTAATACCCTTTTGACAATTTATTATACTAGGTCAACTATGTCAACCTTGTACTATTTTGGGTAAAATTCATTTAGGGTCTAGGTTGGATCTTGGCTGACCTAGCCTATGACCTAGTAAATTCTTGTCCATATATGTACTAGGTCAATTGGGTCAACCCTATTGTCTAAAACTTTTGAAAGGGCTTAGAGTTAAATTTGCCTATATACAAGATCATTTCATCATTATTTATGAATGAAATAGAGTTATTATTCGCTTGCACTTCTTTACAATCTATTCTTCCATCATTCTACTTGAGGAGTCTTAACCTAGGGTTTTTACTTGGAGAATCTAGTCTTGTAGAGAAGTCTTGGATGCTTTGTCCTTTCCTAGTGATCCTTACAAACCACAACAACCTCTTGTGAATGCCCCTTTGGCCAAGGGAGATATTAAGTCTCGACAGGTTCATCTTTTTGGTAAGTATTTTATAAAATTTCTCCTCTCTTTAGTATATATCAGTAGCATAAGTATTGGATTCAAATAAAATAGCTTAATTGAGATTTTTATATGCATGCTTATATGTTTACTAACCCTCGTATTATGCCAAAAGCTTTGGTGAGCACTAGATTATATTTATTTTCTTTACATGTTATTAGTTTTACGAGATATGAAACATAGAACTTAATTAGGGTTATTACATGATTATGCTTAGTTTTAGGCATTGGAACCCTCCCTAGCATTATGTATTATGATAAGAGACCCCTTAATTGGGTCTATTAGATTTCAATATTTGTCATGTTCCTAATTATCTAATGTATCCCCAATCAAATATGTAAGTATGATCTATCTTCTGCATGTTAGGATTGATTTACATACATGATGTATTTTTTTATTACATGCAAAATCTTAGATAGCCTCATATAAACCTATAAACACATGACCAAACATCATAGGAGTTGACATCTCTCTTTCATTCACCTAAACAACTTTGACACCTTGACATGTGCCTTCACGTAACTATAAGACATTAGTTGCCTTCAAACATTTTCCATGACCTAAACCTTCCATACTCACATCACTCACACACTCAAGTTGACTTGACATCAACCTTGGCATCAATTATTAGAAAAACATTACTCAACAATTTCACCTTATCATATCATGCACATACCTTAATGACCACTCACCATGCACGTTCACTAGATGCACCTTGACATCAGTGACATCAACCTTGAAATCAATGAAATCAACCTTAGAATCAATGATAACAACATGCCAATAGTTTTAATTTACATGTTTATCATTTATGTTTATCCCTCATTTGTGCCATAAACTTTAGTGAGCACTAGAATAGATTTACTTTATTATTGCATTAATATAAAAAATAAGTAGGGTTATTGTGTGGTGTTGCTTGAATAAATGTTTTGAAACACTTTGTAGTTATATTATATGATAATAGATAAATATTTAGGTTTAACATATCAATAGTGGTCATGACCCTGATTATCTAAGTATTATTAGTGGTATAGTTAGCTTATTTGCATTTTTCACATTAAGATTAATTTGTCTATTACCATCACTTTCGATTGCATACATTATGGTGAACCCAACTTGAATTAACCCTTTTAAATTTTCATTTTTATACTATTGGATCAATTCAATTGAGTCACTATAATTATTCAGGGTCTTAATACTCAGTTGATCTAATCTACTTAATTTGGTTCTGTGTATAGGTTATTTTATCATACAAACAATTTTACCGATATGAATGATATAGTTCTATACTTTTTATAGGTCATATTATACTTCATTAATCTAATCAACATAATTAAGGTATCAACATACATGATTCTTGACTAAGGTGATCCTATCAATATTGTTCAGCTCTCTATGATTGGAATTTTCCTCATATCACACTAGATTGATGTTGTCGATATAGTTTTTCATCTTGTCTTTTAAATTATATTACAAGTTCTATTTAAAGTACTAAAACATCTATGTCGACATAGTTCTTCTATTTATTTTCATTATTCACTTTTATGTAAACTCGATAAACCAATTTGACTCTATTTTAACATTCTATCTTTAAGGTTAAGTCCTCATCTGGATAACACAACTTAAAAGAAACAAATCATAAGCTTAAGGACATTACTCAATCGATCTACTCTACTTGATCTAAATCATCAGGTTCATTCTAACCAGCTTAGTTATTTCATTTTCAATTAAATTTTAGTTTTATTTTCCTAGTTTTTTAGTTCTATAAAACTATAAATTAATAATACTTAAAGTGTACATGCTAAAATTAGTTTTGTAACTAGTTTTTCCCATGAAACTCAGACAACTTTTTTGACTACATTTATTTGGATTATTATTTTAGTAGATAGATTCAACTATATTTACTTTGTTGTGTACTATTTGCATACTAGGTCAACCTAATCAACCTAGTACTGTGTATTTTTTAAGCAAAGGAAATAAACTCATATTGGTAGTAATTAATTCATTTTTAATTTATCTTCTTTCTTGCTTAGAGTAGCGCACATAGTATAACTAGGAAGGTTAATTTAATATATTATTCATCTTCTTCCTTCACACTAAACAATCATAAATTATCAAATAAACATTCATATAATTCTACCTAAGTCCACCTACATGGATTTCATCACCAAGGTGGAAGCTAACTCAATTTTTTAGTTGAGTATAAATATGTGGTTGATGGTATATATTGGTAAAGTACCTGCTACCCTTATCAATATGACATTGTGAAGTGAGGGGGTAGGACTCAATACCAATCCAGTACCATCACCAATACATATCCCTTTTAAACATAAATGAGGCCAACTTTATCTTACCTCTTTCTATTTTATTTGCAAATCCAAATTCCTTGTCACATTTTAAAACATATAGTAATGTTCACTCATTAAATTAGAACTTACATTTTAGTATTTTTCCTTGTTTTTTTCTAATTATATTTTATATATTAAAACTTATATTAGCCAATGTTGGTACAAGGTTTGTGTTGTGTGTTGCAACTAGATCAACCTAATAAACCTAGCTTCTTGTGTGTTTAACTTAATTTTCAAAAAATTACCATTGTGTATTTATAACATTATAAATTTTTCCTACCTATGGAAGATAGTAGATGTGTTTCAGTCAGTCTCTTAAAGGATATTCTATGTATTTTCCCTATAGAACATAGTCGACATGTTTGACTCAGTCTCTTACAGGATTTTCTATTCATCCTCCCATATAACATAATTAACATGTTCAACTCTATTTATAGCAAGATATTAGGTTTAACTTATTACATAATGAATTTAATCAGTTTGAATCTATATCATCTAGATGATTATGTACCATATGACCAACTTAGTTCACTTTTTAAACTTCTATCTAGTCTATCCCATCCTTTACTAGGCTGACTTTTTCTAGATTTCATACATTTTTTCCTTCTTAGATTCATATTCTAAACATCGTGAAATGCCATATTGGAATCTTATTGGACAAACTTAATCTATTTAGATGATATATAGGTTATTCTTTCCTTCCTACCCTAGTTACCTAATATGATACTCACTCTCGGTTCACCTTATCTCACTCTTCATGTTTGGATTAGAATATGGTTCAAATTACTCAAAATGATGACATAAATGTATCATATCCATTTCAAACTTATAAATACACTACCCTATCTAAAATACCTTATCACATTGTAGGAGTAATCGATACAAGCCTAACAAATAAACCTATAGGAAATCCATTAATAAGTAACATCTCTTTTTCTAACAATGGGAATATTTCTCTTCATAGAAATTCTAATATTCCTCCTACTACCAATACTAACATTTCCCCTCCAAATCCTTAAAATGTAAATTCACAAATAGATACTACTCAAATCCTTACACAAATAGTCTAACAAATAAATATTATGTAAACAATAAATACATATTAAAAGATGAAAATGTAACAAATGTTATTACACATGCATAATCAAAATTCTCTTATTCTACCTAAAACTAATCAAAACTATATCCCCCTTCCTATTAGACATGCTAATGTAAATATCATTCTGCAATACCTTATGCATAACAAGATGCTTCAAAATATCCAAAATGAATCTTTAGTTCCTTTCATTGCTTTTGTTAATATTGGAAATATTTATCTAAATATTAAATATGATGGGACTAAAGACATTGCATCACTTTTAAGGAATTTAGTAATCTCTACAAAGAATGTATTCAAATAAACAACTTTTCTACCACCAAATTTATAGTCAAAAATTTTATAGGAGATGTCCTCAAATGGTATAACTACTTACCTCAACATTCTATCTAGAAATTAAAAGATTTGGTTAATTCCTTAGTCAAGGAATCTCAACAAAATGACCTTCCTAAAAATTGTCTTAGCCATTTTATAAGTGATAAACAATAACCCTATGAATTTGCTCATGACTTCATTTAATGATGAAAATATTTGGATCATAAAAAAGATCATCATATGAATGATGATAATATATTTAAACTCTTTAAAACCATGTTAACACCCTCACTTCAATATAAGGTTCAAACTTTTTCTCCATAAAATCTAAATGATGCACTTGATCAAGCTAAAAGACTATATTTTCTTATGAAACAATTTAATCCAAATCATAAATCCATCAAGGGATATTTCCAAAATCCAACCAATGTGGTTAATAAAGCTCTTCCTCAAAAAAAAAACAAAAAAACAATAGTAGTCAAAGTAGATAATCACCTTACTTCCCATATACCATTAACAATCCAATAAATGAACTAACTATTATCTCCCTCTAAACCATTCACCTATAATAATGCCCCACCTTCATGGTATGACCCTACCAAATTCTATTGGTTCCATGCTGATATAGGTCATTGTCATGAAACATATTGTGGAATTCTTAAATTAATTATTTATTATATGCTAGGAGATACATTTGACAATGATACTATGATTAAATCACATCATCATGATTATGTCAAATCCTCTCAAAATAAATAATTTACCAAACCTTCATCAAATAAACCTCAAAAATATTTCTCTAATTATAACCCACAATATTTAGATGAGGACATGTGTAATTAATGTCAATTATGACTAACATTTTACCAATTCCTAATATGTGAAGGTAAATAAAGTCAATTATAGACACAAACTTACCCACAAAGATCTGGTCACTAAACCTAAAAAACATAAACCAAAGAACTACTTGAATATACCAAAACTACAACACCTATCCCTTATAAACAAAATAAGAAAATACTCCCATAACCTGAACCTCACTCTTCTTCTCCTATTATTAAAAAAATATTGTGCCTCATAAACCACATGTTGGTTCTTCATCCTCTAAATCACGTTCGAATTTTTTGAAAGAACACAATTCAATGCCTTGTAAAATTACCCTAATGGAGTTAGTTCATACATCTCCATATCATCATAAATTTCTAATGCAATAATTATAAGACAATGAAGAACCACCATCCCTTGACTTGGAAAATCCTCCTAAAGATCCTTCACCTAAAAAATTACATACCATTGAAACTATTTATACATATTCTAAACCATCCATAGAATTTATTGAAGACATGATTAAATATGAAATTATTTTCTGAACCGATGATCCAACCATCTTTATTAAAATTCCAATCAATAATACCCTTATTTAAAAAATCTTAGTAGATGAAGGATTAGGAATTAATGTCACCTCTCTTTGGTTAGTACAATGGATTGGATATACCAAAGATATTCGTAAACTAATGTATCTCACATGTATAGGATTTTATAAAACAAATAAAAAATCACTTGGTTGTTTTTGGTTATGATTTAACCATTTTGGGAATATTGGTGTGTTATTCCTAATTTAGTTAAGTGTCTGAGTTGTAATAAATTAGTAAAATATATTACAATAAATAGATTACTAATTTGTATAATTTATTTAACCTTCTTAGCTTTATAAGAATAGTAATAAAATAGGAGAAATATAACTTAGCTTAAATACGACCAATACAACTAAGACATAAGCTAATATTAGTTGTGTAGGACTAGGACACTATTGCAAATCATGATCTAGATTTCATTAAGAAAAAGGATAAGAGCACTAAAAATAGGACACTTTAGGGTCTGACACTATAGTACAGGTTCTACCATTATTGTCCAAACTAGTCACAAAGATTTGTTTTTTCTAGGTTTTGTCTACTATCCCTGTATTAGTCTATCTATAAATTTTTGAGTCTTGACTATCAAAAAATCTCCTTGTAGAGTTTATTTAATCTCCAAACCTATATGTTCCTTATGCTTGAACTTGAATGGAAACTTTGAGAAAGAGGGGATGGTTAATGTGTGTAATATGAATTGAACATGTATCCACACCCCTTATGTAGGCATGTTGCCTATATACCAATTCTCTAAAAATGAATCAAGCCATATGTAGTTATTCCACTTGGTGTTCTTTATGCAATGGTGTAATAAAGATGCATAAATGCTAAACTGGGTGTGCTTGAGGTGGATAGGGACTGGTGTGAGGGTTTGAATATGCTGATAGCTGTACTAGATGGATATATGTAGAGAATAAGTCAATTTTCCTTACTATTTTTTCTTGTATTACATGCTTTAATTTGTGATAATTTCCAACCCCTTATAAATAAAATTTGAATGGGATTTTATAGAGATATATTGGTCATGGGTTAAATGCATTCATAGTAGGTTGACATAATGAAGAAGATGAATCTAGAGGAAATAGTCACCTGGGCTCAAAATGTGATTGAATAGGAGCACTAGAAATGTGACACCCTAGGGTATAGTGATATATTCTAGGTTGGGTGCTATTTTATTATAGGTATACAACCTAGGGGGATGCAATAAACATGGAAAATGGGGTCTAGTTGAGCTAGAATTTGGTCCTAGAAGCCTATGGATGACTGAGAATCAATAAAAATGTGCCTAGAAGGGTTAAGAGAGAATATAAGAGGGACCTATGGCTTCGGTGTCACAAGCCACACTCAAGCTATCAATTTTAACATCTTATATGATTACATTTATCCCCCATTTATTCTAATGATGCAACAAAGTGAAATACTAGGATAAAGAAAAAATAGAAAGAGTACTTGAACTTACCTTGAAGGGTGAATCCCATGAAGCTATGTGATGCTAGGTGTACATAGAGAGACCATGTCATAAAGTGTAAATCTGAAAAATAAAATCAAGAGTAGATCAATTCTTATTAAATATGCTATATACAAAATAGGATTGTCCAAAGTTGGGTAAGAGAGAGAGGAAGAGAAAGGAATGAATACACCTCATACAATACGTGAACCAATACAGAACTTGTGATGTTGAGTGATGTTGGATGATGGTAAGTAATATTAGGTACGTGTTGTACCAAGAGTAATATCTTGAATGGATCTGAGTGCTCAATTCCTAGAAAGTGGCTCAAGAATGCAAAGGCTACCATTTTGAATCCATCGTTGCCCACTAAGTGAAGCTACTTGATCATTCATGTGTTGATCAATGTTTAGACTATGTGTTCAATCCCTATGAGTAGGTGGCTCATGAATACAAAGGCTAACTAGTCCTTTGGCTCCATCATTACCCTGTAAAGTGAAGCAATGAACTGATATATAAGTATGAAATGTGTGTCATATGAGATTGCTCCTAAAGCCCATGAATGTTCTATAATCTGACAATGTGGCATGGATATACGAATGTGTGATAAAAACTAGGCCACTCTTGTTTACTTGAAAAAGGTGTAGATTAGGCTTGTATGAAATCCCCTTAAAAACTATGTAATAGGCTTATGTGGAAGCCACTTATAAATAATACCAACCACCTGTAGATGGAATAAGGCATACAACTACTGAGAATACTGAGGTAATGTACTGAACTAGGAAATAAAAGAAGGAAAATGTGTTACACACATTGCCCTCAATCATTGGTGTATAAAACATGGATTTTGATCTAGAAGTTATATCAACTACCTAATCTAAAACTAGAAGTGAAAGCCATAATGTTGTACATGATACCCCTTATATCTCGATAATCTAAGAAAAAATGTATTGTAATTGTTTATTTTGAACTGAACTATCGCTAACAAAATTGTAACTGTAATTACTTTTTTTATCTATTTCTATAAAATATATGTAGTTTTAAGTCTATATATTGTTTTGTATGTTTTGAAATTTGATTTTTGACTGGTAGCAGCTCTGATCTCTATGACAAAACCCTTATTTGTTTCCCTCTCTTTTAAGGGCAAGAATGAACAGCCTACAATGACTATCCTTAGAAGAAAGAGCCCTACAAATGTGTTACGGTATAAAATAAATGATATATTAATGATAAGCAATAAAGTATCTCAAGATATAAAATGGTTTATATGAGATATTTTTAGATCAACTTGGGTATGACTAGATAGATATAACAATGTAATAGCATGTACAATGTAATAAAATTAAACTAGTAATGTTAGTTTTTATTTGTAAAGGAGGGATGGATCATGATGTCCATCATGTCATCCAAGAAAGCAAGATAATTCATGATGTGGATCATGGCATTGCAAAAAATTGAGAAGCAAACAAGCAACAAATATGCAAGGCAAGAATCAAGAAGCATAAAAGAGTGGCCAATGGGCCAAGTAAATAAGGGACATGGTCACATGTCACTCAAAATGAAAATCAAGCATACAAATCATGTTAAAATTCCACATACACATACAATTCAAAACAAGCAAGGTTGGCATGAAACCCATAATCATAGAGAATAGTACAAGCAAAGGACATTGGAAAATATCCTAAGGCACACATAAGAATAGAAGTAAAGTACATTTTCAAATGTACTAAGGCACATACATGAGACAAAATAATAACTAATAAATGGCATCACATCTATCTATGCAAATCAAGAAAGGAAAGAATGTAAATTTTTGAAATATAGTCGCATCTAACTAATTAAAAAAATTGAAATTATGCAAGACATGTAGTACAAGACTGGGTATATGCTAAAAAATACATAAGTTCTATATACTAGTGAGTGTCGATAGAGTAATCTATGTAAGATAGTGAGTAATGTAAATCAACATGATAACTAGAAGGTGTGGTGTAGGAATGAGATAACCTAGATGGTGTAGTGATGTAAAAGATGCCCCCAAGGGGTAGATATATTGGTTTATGTCTTGAATAAGGAAGTAGGATGCCCTCTCAATGGGTAGATTAAAACAATCATTGATCTAGATGTCACTACACATACTCAAAAAATAACAAGTGAAGCATGTTAATGTAGATAAATTGATAAAAAATAGCATACAACAATAAATGTAAATCTAGCATGGTAGTAGAAATGTAAACATGTAAAATGCATACAATTGAAATGTTTTTTTGTGTTTTTGAATTATTTGAAATGTTTTGGTATTTTGAGTTATTTGAATGTTTTTATATTTTGAAATATTTGAATGTTTTTAGTATTTATGATGCGAGCTATGTACAATAAATCATGAGGAGACTATGTACAAGAAAAGACTGAGAAACTATGTATAAGTAAGCAAAAAGAAACTATGTATAAGTAATTTGAAATGAATTTATATACAAGGAAGACTGAGAAGAAATGATACTAATTTATGAGTCTCATAAGAGACTCCCTATCATGGTGTCCTATATAAATGATAGGTATCATGCATGATCATGAAACACAATGGAAGGGATGAGACTATGGCTCTGAAAGCTATGTATACTGTAAATGCTCTAAAATATTTGAAGTAGAATTTTACTGTGGGGTCTCCCTATAACTCTAAGAAGTGGATGTAACTATAGGGATCTTAAGGACCCATCTAGTAGTAGGATAAACATTCTGAATAGGTGATTTATGTTTAGAGGCATGAGCTATCAATGATACTACCCTGGGTGTGAACATTGTAACTAGAAGCTATCTAGAATTTGAAAACTATGGATTATCTACAAAATACCTCCATATAAGTGTGTGAACTCTCTATGATGGTGATGGAGGCCTCAATTATGTCTAAATTTTATTGATAGGAAGAACTGTAACTGGTAGATAAATTGAAATTGGTGATAAAACTAAAACTAATGGTGAAACTGAAACTAGTGACTACAAAATAGTAGATGGATCTAAAGTGGGGAGTGGTAAATCATATGAAACTCCCCCAATATTAACAACCTGATTAACATTAATGAATTCCATGCATCTATGAACTATACAAGGTAATGATCTAAGTTTATGAATCCATGGTCGGCGAAGTAACATATCAAAAAATCCTACACTAGTAACAATAGTAAATGGTGTGGCCACATGTGTTAGACCAACCTATTGAAGAAGTACAATCTCACCCAATGAATTTTTTATGTGCACAATGAATCCACTTATAATTATGTTCATTGGGGTAATATCCTGATTTGAATATCCCAAATGCTATAGTAATGTCATAGTGCACATGTTCATGTTAAATCCATTGTCTATGAGAACACTACAAATAGGATGATTATGAATGTAAGCTCTAATAAAAAGTGCATGTTAATCTAAATCATCCTCAAAAATATATTTCTTTGAGAAGGAGATGGAAGGTCTAGCTAAAAATATAGAATTATATACACCAATCATGTTACTCAAATGGTGTAACTCAACTGAAGGTTCCTAATATATAGCTGGTGGAGGATGTACATGACATGTATGATGAACACCTGATGTATCCCTTGTATCTTGTTTATAATGGTATGGGAAAGGATATGAAAATATTTTAAAATATTTGATCATGTTGAAGTGCAAAGATCAATAATGTTTCCATCTATCAAGTCATGTATCTTTTGTTTCAAACTGATGCATGTATTTGTTTTGTGGCCTGGTACCCTGTGAAAATCCTAAAATACATTCTGATCATATCCTCATGGAAGAGGCCTTATTGGATCAAATTCCTAAATGGGAGGGAGATATATGATATTACATTCTAATAAATATTATAAAACTTTGGCTAGAGATACTGGTAGATTTGTAAAAGTTCACCCAAGACGTACTGATAAAACCACTCACTGAGTGGGCTCTTAATCCACATTAACTATAGATTGATTCTAATTTTTTCTATCATTGACCTTTACTTTATATGGGACTTTATTGTTACTCTTGTTTGTTGTTTTTGAAATGATTGTGTGCTTGAGTTTTTCCATTGAAATTAGTTTGACTTCCCTCTCCGTTAGTGTATGACATAACTCAGTGAAGGAAAAAAATCTTTTGAACGTTATTGTTTCATGCAAGGTTGGTAGAAGACTCTATTTAAATAGATCCTATAATTCTTGATTGACCATGGGGATAGTAATCTTATCCAATATAGTCTTATATCGAAGAACATAATCTATGAGATGTTCATTTGACCATTATTGTCATTATGTAACTTTGGCATAAGAAACCTTGTCACCTATGTTAATGCTAAAAAGAGCTAGGAACATGTTGGCTAAAGGATGGAATGCATTAACTGAATAATTTGTTAGAATATAAAACCATTATAAAGAATAATCATTTAGACTTCATGTAAATGGATTGGTTTGTAGCCAGTCATTTGGCACATAATCCAAGCATGTTGTGTGAAAATATCTCAAGTGTGTCTCTGGATCACCCTTTCCATCATATAGAGTGAGCTTGGGCTAAGTAAAACTTGGTGGTAAGGGTGTTGAAGAAATATGATGTGCCAATGGTGTATGAAGTAGACCAAAAGAATCTAAGGCCTATGTATGTCTATAACCACCTTGCTCAAGATGTAAAACCTTAGATTGAAGAGATTTTATCTCTTGCACAAGGGTAGCCACATAAGGAGATAACAATGTACTAGCTATAACTAGTGGTGGCATAGAGGTATGTTGGGATACTATAGGGGGTGTTGAGACATAGTTACCCATGTAGTTTCATGCATAATTAGTTGCTCTAAAAGAATGGAAGACTCAAATTGTTTAGCCTATTTGATTTCCATGATAGATTTTAAGATAAGAGTATGATCTCAGGGTTATTCCCTGAGTCTTTCTAAAAAAATATGTAATATCAAATCTTTGTTGAGGACAACTTCATTATCAATAATAAGTGCAAGTGGATCAAGATTTTGATGTGGTGGGTCATGAAAATTTGTAATTGTATCATTATTTTTATTCTCATACTGCTCATTATCAAAATTATCATCATGGAAATTGGGGTAATATGGATGTGTAGGATCTACAGAAGGAACTTGA
>JARHVA010005590.1:5000-100000 GCA_037957365.1 Torreya grandis | reverse complement strand
TAACATATGGCTTAATCAACCCTAATTTTATCATAAATGTAAACATAGAGGTAATTAGAGCCAATATGAATCCCTTGAACCTAATTATGAGTATAGGATGTGATTTGGGGCTAAATTAGCTCACATTACTTGACATATTGAGCCAATTAGTTAATTTCTACAATCAATGATGTAATTTGGATGAAATTTAATCCTATGAACCTAATTTTGAATATATATCATGTAATTTGAGGGTCAATCAATCCCAATGTGATAACAAAATAAATGAAGTAGTCTACCAATTCAAACACAAAGGTAATTAAGGCCAATTTAAGCCCCTTCAACCTAACTGTAAGAACATGGCATGATTTTTGGGTTAAATTATTTCTAATTGCCTCATTAATTAATCCAATTATTCAATTGGTCCATTAAGAGATGTTATTTGGGTCAAATTAAGCCTTGTGAACTTAATTTATGGCTCAATCAATTTATAAGATGCAAAATATATCCCAATTGACCCTAATTTTATCATAAATGAAAATACAAATGTAATTGGTGTCAATCTAAACCACTTGAACCTAATTGTGACTATGGGATTTGATTTTGGGCTAAATTATTTCATATTACATGACATATTGAGTCTATTAGCCAATTTATATATTCATTGATGTAAGTTGGATGAAATTGAACAATACAAACCTAATTTTGACTTTATAGGATGTAATTTGGTGGTTAATTGACGTAAATATCATAACACCCTAAAAAATTAGTCTACCAATTAAATTACGAAGCAAATTGGAGAAAATATAAGCCCATTCAACCCATGAATGACTATAGAATGTTATATATGTATCAATCAATAGTAATTTTATCACAAATGTAATCATAGAGGTGATTAGGGCTAATATGAACCCCTTAAACCTATATGAGTATAATATGTTATTTTGAGATGATTTAACAATATGTGAAGTTGATTTGAAATGAATAGGATGTGATTTAAACATTAATAAACCCAAATAACATAACATAATATTCTAATAACATATTTATATCATATACTAATATTAAAATATTGTTGGCCTAGGCAAATGCAGGTAACATGAAGAAAATACATTGTGAACATAGTTTTCTATAACATAAAAATATTATTATGTCAGATGATATTGTAGACACCACAAATGTGTCTGCACCTTGGTTCTCCCCCTTGTCCACCTCAAACCCCGATCCTAACCCTTGGCCTTAGTCCCCTCCATTCATTTGATTAAAATATCTTAAATATTTTAATTAAGTGGCCCCCTTTCCACCTCACCCTTGCCACCTTGGATCCTCCCTTGAATCTCTCCACCTTCCCCCTAGCATTTATTATGCCAAATCTCCTCATTATCTTCCCCCCACGCCCATTTAAGCATCTTCATAACCGTTCTTCCCACAACCCCTCGCCCGGCGGCGTGCAAGAATGGGCAGAGGCTATTTTTAGTCTCTGTCCCCATTCTGCCACCGCCGACGTCGGCGACCCTTCGGCCGACGTCGGTGAAACTGCCGGCGTCGGCAACCTTCAAGACTCCTTTCTACATCCATTCCAGCCCCTGGACCCTTGAGCTCGCAAACAGAATCCTATTGGCGCTTTGGCATTCGACTCTCTTCTCTCTGGACCTCGTGCAACAACAGCAACAGAGGCAGGGACTCTAGATCAGGGATTTCTTCTTGCAACAAGTCTTCACATCTGACATCATCAGCAACAGGACACCAACCTACACCATTTTCTTCAGCAGGGCACAAGTAAGTACTTTGTTTGTGTTTTCGTTATGCTTTCTAGTCAGCTGCTTTTATGCTAGATTCAGCACTTCTTTTCCCCAACCCAGACTGCTAACCAAACCAGGCAGACCCAGATTCCTATCTCCCTGATTGGCCTCCTTTATCTCTCTGTCCCTTTTCGACATTTTGTCCATTATTCTAGATCTCTGCACAGACCTTCAACTAAAACCAGACTCTCTCAGACCATTTTGTACGTCCACAGACCCGTCCACAAACCAAGCCCAGACCAGACTCTGTCCAGACTCGACCAGAACCTGCCTAAATCCCGTCCAAGCCCACTGCCCCGACCGACGCCGGTCACTTCCTCCACCGACGTCGGCAGACTAACCGACATCGGCACCTTTGACAACCGACGCCGGTAGAAACCACCAACGCCGGTGACTGCAACCAGACCGACAGCTTCTTCCAGGTAAGCCTTTGCTTTCTTTTCTCTTTCAGTTTGCTATCATTTCAATCTATTTTAGCATTCTGTCATTTATCAGTCATTTATCTTTTATCCAAAATAGTGGGTTGACCTCCCTTAAGGAAGTTCTCATACTTGTGGGAACGAGCTTTCTCTTGGCAACCCACCATCTATCCATCTAACGCCTTTTTGTCCAAGTTCTTTTTCTTTGCAGGTGTCATTCCTCCACAGCCAAAGAGGGGTGCTCACAAGCGTCTGGATTACGGTGCACAATCTTTAGTCCAGGTACTTCTAGCCTTGTCCACTTCTTTAGTTTCTTTATTTCATCTTTTGAATGTAGAAAGTGAATTAGCGATAGAAACATTCTGGCACGCCCGGTGGGACCCTAAGTTCCTCCTGGGTTCCTTTTCTTCTTCATTCATTTAGGAGCATTAGGTTCTTACCTTTCCTCCTCCTTCTTTTCTTCTCAATGACACTATAAGTAGGAATTTAAAAAGAATCTTTCTTTTCTTTCTTGCACTTTCTAGACTAGTCTAAACATCATACTCTCAACCCTTTTTCAAACTTGTCTTCATAACAAACATCACATTTCGACTTGGGCATTAAAACACTTTGCATTTATTTCTGCTTGTGCTTGCATCTTCTTAGTCCACATCTAGTAACTTAAACGCATATTGAATAAATCGTAGACACTTGATGTTACACTACCAGACCACATGCACTAAAACGAACATAAAACTTACTTAAGACAAGGCCCGACTGGGATTTCATCCCCCAGCGGATACCTTACCCGTCCCGGTGACCCTACTTGGATTTCATCACCAAGGGGGAAGCCCACTCCGTTCTCTGGCGGAGGATAAACTCTAGGTGAGGTATATCTTGGCTAAGCGAGACCAGCTAACCACTGGAATCGTGAAGTGAGGGGAGCTTGCTCCTTAGCACCAGGCCACGTACTAGACCTAACACAGATTTCTGAGCACCTAAAACAAGACCCGAAACCAGCTCCAGACTGCCTCTTCTAGGACCTTTCTTACAGCTAATCTCCCTAAACATTCATCTAAGGCATAAGCCACAAGATTCTAAGGTTAATTCCTAGGATTTATCGCTTAGGCTTGTCTGTCTCTCTCAGTTCTTCTCTTCTCATCTGTTTGTTTGAGTGAGTGAGGATGCTTTCTTCATTGTTTTTCCAAAGAATCTTAAAATCTTTTTGTTCTCTGGAAGACACAGTCACCGGCATTAGTTTTGTCACCGACGTCGGCTTTCCTTTCTTACCAGCATTGGTTATCTGACCGACGTTGGCTATCTTCCTTACCGACATCAGTTTTTTAACCGACGTCGGTCTCTGTCACTGTCCTTTTTTTTCAAAACCATTCAAAACCAGCAGCCTAAACCCTATCCCTTCTCTGTCAAAAACCACATTCTGGTTTTTTGAGACTGCAAGAACACAGTTTCTGGAACCAGGACTCTCTTCTTAACCACTTTAGCCAACAACCGCTTCCGTCTACCCCGTCCCTAACCAGTCCTATCATGGAGTTCCACTCGGAGACTAAAAGAACTCCTACAGGACCGACCCCGACCTCGACCCCGACTCAAATTCCCATCATCCCTGAAGGGGACCAAGATTTTGAGAGATTCTTGGACCTCAATACCGCAGCCCTCCAAAACTATCTCGCGAGAAACCCAATGCGAGACCTTTCAGGTGATGTGGCGATGACATCCACACCATTCGCCACCCAACCCTTTATGACTCAGCGTTTCGCCTCAACTATTAACCCAACCATGGCCAATACACAAAGTTTGGCCTCCCCATCTATTTTTAGACCGACCTTCATCGGGGTTCCATTACCCCCTCAACCACCTGCAATTCAACCAAGTTCTACATGATATCAGAACTTGATTGTCTCGACCCCTCATACTCTTGCACCCACAAATGTAGGGGTGCCAACCTATCTTTCTACCAGTGCCGCCATTCAACCACCTTTGGCGGTGCCCAGTCAACTTATACCTTCAACCTTCATAATGCAACCACCTTTAGCCTCCGCTTATGCCCCTGTGACTAGTCATCCATACATTGCGCCCTTACAAGCATAACCAACTACGTCGCATACCTCTTCTAGCCTCCTTCAAGCACCTTACAACCTAGGGGGTGCTTCATCCACCAATCCGTCAGCAGACATCATTAAGACGCTGATGGATAAAATGTCTAGTCTCGAAGCCTCCATTTCCGGTTCAAGCAATACTTTGTCATATAAGCAAATTTACAATGAGCTCATCCATCCTTCTGTCCCTATCAGACCATACCCTAACCATTGGGAGCTTCCTAAATTCACTCGCTTTCAGAGTAAGGAAGACCCACAACAACATCTACAGGAATTTAGACATGCCTATTATCTTATTGCCCATGACGATGCGTTGCTTTTACGCATGTTCCCTATGTCGCTTTCTGGCCCAGCCCTTGACTGGTATAGCTCTCTTGCCAGACACTCTATCATTTCATTCATTCAACTCGCCCAACTATTTCTTGACCATTTCTCAATCAACATCACCAAACAAGTCTCAATCACAGACCTTTACTCCATCAGGCAATTTGATGACGAATCAATAGTCGACTTTGTCGCTCGTTGGAGAGGTCTGCTCAACCAGCTCTCCTTCTCTTTGCCTCAACCTGAGCTCATTGAGCTCTTCTCTCGAGCATGTGCCAGACACATCTCTTCTACCTTGCGGGTTCAAACCTTCCATACTTTCAACGAGGCCTTCACCATGGCTCAAAAGCTTGAACTCTGCGCCCTTGAAGAAGATAAGGTCAAATTGTGTAATACCAACGCAAAATCTACTGACCATTCTTCTTCCAGACCCTCTTCTTCTGCCAACTCTAAGTCCAAAGGAGTGGCCAATACTGTGGTCGTTAGATCACCATCCTCGACAACAATGAATTATTCTCAAACTTCAACATCTCCAAGCATCACCAAACAATTCCAACAACGGTACATTCAGCGTTCTTACACTCCACTTGGAGAACCATACGCTTCTGTTTTGGAAAAAACTACTCAAGCAGGGGGTCCTCAATCTCCCTTCAATCCGACCACCTCAATTTGACCCTTCAAAATCCATCCCTACATGGTATAGGGAGGCCGACTTCTGTCCCTTTCATCGCGTCCAAGGCCATGACATTGACAACTGCCGAACTTTCAAAAACATCATCCAAGACATGATCGAAAAGGGGGATCTTATTTTAGATAACCCGAACGCCCCTCTTAACCAACATATCGACATTTTCAAACAACCATTTCCGAATCATCCGCCTACTCAAAACAACGTTCAGACTTCGACCAATGACCCCCAAGACCATCACATTCACATGATTAACACTATCTTGCCTCTTGTCCTTAACCAACCTCTTCCATTAAAGGATGAAGAACCTTCTTCTCCTACTAGTCCTCCATCTACCTCTCTTGTATTGAAGGACGCTTTGACCACATCAACGCCATTAAGCCCACCTCCATCCGAAGACCCTACCTTGCCTACTCCTCAACTACAAGTAGAAGGCACGATCATCCATGCCCTCTGCCCACTTGAGGAGCCACACTCTCTTATTTCTTCTCCACCAAGAGAAGAACCAGTCTCTCCACCCATTTCAACTAAGGAAGACCCAGTCACGGTTTCCTCCTACCCTCTGCCTGAGATTGCTATATCTCGCGCACCTCCATCCACATCTAAACCCAAACCCATATCTAACCTCGCCTCGCACAATGGTGGCCCTCGACCCAAACCTACGAAGACCACTAGACCACACCGGAGGACTCCTCCTCCACCTTCGTCATTACCTTCAATCTTGGGCCCGCATCCGTCCACTTTAATAGGAGTGCTTCCCACTCCCATCCTTCACAGAGGCAAGTCGCCTCTATTACTCTCTCAACCCATCAGACATACATCTCATCCAAACCCTCGACCTATGCCTCCTTCGCCTCCCAAACCAATGTCACCAATCCTCACTGCGATAAAACATCCCGACCCGTTAGCAGGTTCATATGCCTTGCTCTTACGGCAATTATTGCAGTCATCTCGTATCGACCTCCCGCCTCTTAGACAATATAAATCTCTTGGACCAAAACCACCATGGTTCGATGACACTTGCATTTGTGCGTATCATCACACGCCTAGACACGACACGGAACATTGTCATGCCCTCAAAGGTCATCGTTCACCAATGTTTGGAGAATGACACCTCTCTTCTCGACCACGTTATCAACAAACCCTCAACACCACCCCACTCATCAACTCTCGGATCAAGGCCATCTTGGTTTGACAACTCTAAATTTTGCCACTATCACCACACTCCGAGACATGACACTAAGCATTGTTGTGCTCTCAAAGCTGTCACTCGTCAACACCGAAAAAAGGATTCCTTTCTCATCAAGGATCCTCTTAACCACCTCTTCGACAAAACATCAACCCCGACTCATGCCTCTCCAACCTCATCACCTAAATCAGGATCTCCACGCCAGACTGTGGTCCCTTTGCCACCTTTGACCCCCTTATTCGACATTAATACCATCCATCTGACCACTAAACCTCAACCGACCTTAACCAATCTTTCAAACATTCTCCCTACCCGCTGGGGGAATTCATCCTTCATCCAAACCTCGACCAACTGTTCAACCCAGTCTCTACCACATATCAATCACTCATTTAATCTTAAATCTCGACCAAGTATCCATCGACCCAACCCCCGACCAATTATTCGACTAATCTCAACCCAACTTCAACCAAATATCAATCAACCTGATTGCTCGACCAAACATTTAACCTTTTTCAACCAACCAACGACAATGTCAACCAACTTCACATCTATCAATCAACACCTGACCAATCTCGGAAGAAGCAAATTGGGGCAAGTTTTCTCCTAATTGACTTGGACCTTATCATAACATACAAGCATGGCCCAGGGACTTATTAGACCTTGAACCCCTTTTTATGTCTTGCGTCTTCGACCATTTCTATTGTTAGTCAAGTGTTCGATCACTTGACGTTTTACTTGAGCTCGTCCCTTGAGCAACCCCTTGTCATTGTCATTCCTATTCCTTTCAACCCTATTCCCCTTTAACAAGTCCTTTACAACCCTTTTATGACGTATAGATGCTTTGTCCTAATAAAAGGGCATCCTTGAACCTCTACAGGCTCGTCCATGGCTAAACTTCAGTCAATAATTATATCAAAAATAATATATCATACCAGGTCATAAAACACTCTAAATGTAGACTGCTCCCTCGAAGGACAGCTACATAATTGCTGTATTACTAGACTGATCCCTTGAAGGACAGCTAGGCCAACTTATCAAACATATAAAGCAAAAATATAGACCACTCCCTCGAAGGATGGCTATGACTAAACCTTGCTACAAACAGCAACCTTTCTTAGAAGCTTCCCGCATTGATCAGCTTCGCAACATGACCATACATTAAAAGACATCTCTATGTAGGCTTCCCGCATCGATCAACCTGCACCAAAAAAAAGAAAAAAGTCATGGGCTTGACTTGTAGTTGTCTCAGGGTGTCCTATAAAAAGGGGCAAGGTTCTTCCTGCCCTTAAACTGGGTTACCCTATCCACCTCCTATCACCTGCTCAGGGGACTTCGAGCTCACTTTAATGTCAAAGTGATTCGATTACCATTCTACCACCACACTGGTCAACGACGCAACGCATACACGGGGCTTTTATTCTAATAACCCCTATCTATGCTCCCTTTCTGGTCCTTGTCAATGAAAGAGTGATTCACCTTTCACCTTTTCTCTACACTTTGGTCACATTTAACCACATCAATTGTTGGCTCATTTTCATCATTTTCAACTGACACCATCCTAGTCCATTTCACATAGTTTCTATGGACACCAATACACACGGAAACTATCAACTAGACCCAATTTATGTTAAGCATAAACCAATACTTGCTGAAGCATAAATAGACTTCCATTCATTTTTAGCATACATCCATCACGACTATGGAAACTTGCTAGGGATTAAAGACTCTCAACCAATTCTACAGACTACATCATCTTATCCTCGTCTTACCCTCATCGTTTTGACACTTGACCACATCCAATCATTGATCAATCAGACCTTTTGTCTGAACTACATTGGTCTGAGGCCCTATGACTAGGGCTATATAGGCAGCACTCAGATGCCACATCCTCTGAGGTTAGCTCGACCACCCCCGTTTGTTCGTCTCTTTGATGGACAAACCTTCTCTTCTGTGACCTTTGACCAAGACCAGTCATTTTCTTTAACCAAGACCAGTCATTTTCTTTAACCAAGACCAGTCATTTTCTTTAACCAAGACCAATCATTTTCTTTGACCATTCCTCCCTTTTAGGGAGAACTACATTGGCCTGAGGCCCTTCACACAAGGGCTATGTAGGCAGCACTCAGATCACAGGATGTTTTCTGAGGTTAGCTCGGCCACATCCTTTCGTCCATCCATCCTCTTGACTAATGACCATTGGAGATCATGCGTATCTCCTTCGACCTTCGACCACTTCCAAGACAGCGTTTGCCTTGGTTTTTTTTTGCCTTTATGTTACCTCATGGCTGGTTAGCAGAATTGTCTGCAGACTATTTTTGACCCTTCGCAAGTATAGGATCGCGAGCCAGTTGATCCCTACTACTTGTGGCTTTTTCGTGTCTCTGGGAGCACTTCCTGAGCCTGGGATACCTAGAACACGATGACCATTTGGAGCTTCAGCTTAGATTGAGTGACCCGATCAGCAGACGACTAAATGTTGGGGCCCGGTTACTTCAATTTTGGCACTCCTTGACCCTCGACATGCGACAATTTGACCCAACTCTCCCGTGAAGTGGTCTACGCGCAATCACGACTGTTGCAGTGTTTTCACTCACTCTCTTCTATCCATTTCTCTATCAAATCGACACTCGATCTTCGGTTCCCTTCTCTCAACTATCGCTTTGAGGGGGGAACACCTCATCCTTTTCCTGGGGCAACCAACTCCTGTTTTTGTCTTGCAGTTCGTCAAGAACAACCAACAAGATAAAAAGGGGCAAATGTAGACACCACAAATGTGTCTGCACCTTGGTTCTCCCCCCTTGTCCACCTCAAACCCCGATCCTAACCCTTGGCCTTAGTCCCCTCCATTCATTTGATTAAAATAACTTAAATATTTTAATTAAGTGGCCCCCTTTCCACCTCACCCTTGCCACCTTGGATCCTCCCTTGAATCCCTCCACCTTCCCCCTAGCATTTATTATGCCAAATCTCCTCATTATCTTCCCCCCACGCCCATTTAAGCATCTTCATAACCGTTCTTCCCACAACCCCTCGCCCGGCGGCGTGCAAGAATGGGAAGAGGCTATTTTTAGTCTCTGTCCCCATTCTGCCACCGCCGACGTCGGTGACCCTTCGGCCGACGTCGGCAAAACTGCCGGCATCGACAGCCTTCAAGACTCCTTTCTGCATCCATTCTAGCCCCTGGACCCTTGAGCTCACAAACAGAATCCTCTTGGCGCTTTGGCATTCGACTCTCTTCTCTCTAGACCTCGTGCAACAGCAGCAACAGAGGCAGGGACTCTAGATTAGGGATTTCTTCTTACAACAAGTCTTCACATCCGGCATCATCAGCAATACTACACCAACCTACACCATTTTCTTCAGCAGGGCACATGTAAGTACTCTATTTGTGTTTTCGTTATGCTTTCTAGTCAGCTGCTTTTATGCTAGATTCAGCACTTCTTTTCCCCAACCCAGACTGCTAACCAAACCAGGCAGACTTGGATTCCTATCTCCCTGATTGGACTCCTTTATCTCTCTGTCCCTTTTCGACATTTTGTCCATTATTCTAGATCTCTGCACAGACCTTCAACTAAAACTAGACTCTCTCAGACCATTTTCTACGTCCACAGACCCGTCCACAAACCAAGCCCAGACCAGACTCTGTCCAGACTCGACCAGAACCTGCCTAAATCCCGTCCAAGCCCACTGCCCCGACCGACGCCAGTCACTTCCTCCACCGACATCGGCAGACTAACCGACATCGGCACCTTTGACAACTGACGCCGGTAGAAACCACCGACGCCGGTGACTGCAACCAGACCGACAGCTTCTTCCAGGTAAGCCTTTGCTTTCTTTTCTCTTTCAGTTTGCTATCATTTCAGTCTATTTTAGCATTCTGTCATTTATCAGTCATTTATCTTTTATCCAAAATAGTGGGTTGACCTCCCTTAAGGAAGTTCTCATACTTGTGGGAACGAGCTTTCGCTTGGCAACCCACCATCTATCCATCTAACGCCTTTTTGTCCAAGTTCTTTTTCTTTGCAGGTGTCATTCCTCCACAGCCAAAGAGGGGTGCTCACAAGCGTCTGGATTACGGTGCGCAATCTTTAGTCTAGGTACTTCTAGCCTTGTCCACTTCTTTAGTTTCTTTATTTCATCTTTTGAATGTAGAAAGTGAATTAGCGATAGAAACAAATATTTATAACAAAGGCAAAATATTATAAATATTTCATGGGTGGTTATGGGATCCAACTAACCTATGAGCCAACCTTTTATTTAGAAACACAAAACTAACCAAATAAGTAAATAAATAAACTAATTATAATTTTGGATCATAAATGATCCAAAAAACTCCCCCTTGATCCAAAGGGTTATGGAAAATAAAAAAACTAGAGCAATGACTCTAAATTCATCAAAGAAACTCTAAATCCATTGTAACTAGTGAATTGTACCTCTTGGTACTAACCAAAATTGATGTTACTCTATATAAAATCATTCCCTATGAGTTGTGGCATAAAAGACTAAAGAACATGATCACAGATTTATCATCCCTTGTGATCATCATACTATATTATATTACAACATGATCAAATCTTGTTCAAGTACATCTATCCATATAAATCTCCAACCAGAATCCCATCAAAGTGAACATATTGTATTTGGGTATGTCACATATCCTTAATGTCCAACAAGCATTAGTGAACTTTACTCAATATTTATGCTACTATCAACCCTTTTCAACTTATAATGTCATGGATGACTAATCGATGACCTACCAATGCTATATATTCTGCCCTATCAGGCAAGAGGTGAGAAGCTGTGCAATGAGAGAAACAAAATCAAATAACCATGTTTTATTCATGTCATGAATATTATAGAAATTCAAAAAAAATAAATCCAAAACTTTAACTTAAATAATCATAATATTGCTACCAAAAATTCCATTTAAACATTTGACCCAATCGATTGAATAGTTAATTGGAAAAGGTAAACACTCCTCAATCCTCCAATAGATCCATAGCGTCCATTGTGACACTTAAAATTTTTCAATGACAAGGATATTGATGGACCTATAAAGGACTAGATGTGCACCAACAACACAAACAATATGTGGCATTGTAAATATTGCATTTTGAAGGTGTTAGTTTCCACTAAAATTCACTTTTATACATCATTAAATATATTTTTCATAAAATTAATATAGTTATTATTTAAATAATATCATTAACCATTTTAATGTTTCCAAAATGTCAAAAACCTATAAATCTAGTAGTCACATGACCATTATGACAAAAACTAGTGATTTGTAAAAAAATGTTATCGTACATGGTACTCAATGTCGAATGTGACCAAAAGGAAATCTGAGAAAAATGTTGCTTTGTAAGTTTGAAATCTTTACCTTTGATTTATTAAATTCATTTAAAAATATTTATTAGCCATCTCTTATTCAATGAAATTTAAAATATAAAGGGAAAATATTATATTTATCCCTTAATTTGTTGAGTTGAAAAAAAAATACATACATATGGAATATTTTTACTTGGCTTCTTTTTTGCATGTAAAATTTTTGCTTTGTTTTGTTTCTATAAGGTGGGTCTCACATAAATATATATATTTTTATTTATTAAGTAAAATCCAAGTCTAAAAACTTCATAAACACCAATGTCATGATATTTTCCTACTACTACACTTTACTACTACTTGGGATGCTCTCCACATTCAAAATTTTGTATATTTGTCATAAAGATGAGCTACATGTCATATAAAAAAAATTTAATATTTTAATTATCAAATGGAAAATAACAAAGATCATATACACCTTAGAAAATATGAATCTCCAAATAATCAACCACCTTCTATCCCCACAACTCTTAGAGAGTTCAATGTACCTCAAGGACCTATAGGAGCTCCTATAAAGGCTTATGGTCATTCCAAGAATCAAACTATAATTCCACTCGCAACCCATTGTTGATAGTCAAGGACAAATGGTTAAGAATAATTGACTTACAAGACAATAATAAATTCCACATATGTGATCCATTAGGTGGATTATAAACATAGATCATACTTCATGGGTCATCTAACCCAATATCTTTAGCTCTAAGAATACTAATCCATAAATCTTTTAATTGTTCCAACATCTACCAAACTAATTTAGCTCCCAAAGCTAAATTATGAAAATGAAGATTTTTAATACCAGCACCTCCCATATTTTTTTGTTTACAAACACATTCCCATTTGATAATAAGAACTTTATTACAGTCCAACGAGCCTTGATAGAGAAAATATTTAAAGATTTTATTAACTACATTACTGGGAGGATGTAAGATAGAAAAACAATAATTAGGAAGGGCACATAATACTGATATTATCAATGTCATCCTGCCTACCAGATTCAACCATCTCCATTGATAGGAGGCCAACTAAGATTTGAAATTATTGATAAAACCATCCCATAAACTAGATTTACCAACTCCATTAAAGAGTAGAAAACCTAGATATTTACATGGAAGTTTCCCTACTTTGAAACCCAAAACTGCCACAATATCTCTTTGCTCAATGATATTAAAATTTATGAAGAAGATTTCTTATTTTCCTTCATTAACCTCCTATCCTAATGCCTGCTCATATATGTTGATAATTTACTTGAATTCTTATGCATTTAAAATAGAGGAAACTCCAAAAGGGAAAGTATCATCAACAAATTGATGGTGAGATATACTATTAATATTTTCCACCATTTTGAGATCAGACACCCTATTAAAGGATTTCATATAAACCACTGCCCTACCCAAAGCTCCTACCATTAGGATGAAGAGAAAAGGATACAAGTGGTCACCCTACATTAAGCCCCTATAAGCTTCAAAGAAACTATTTGAGATCTTATTAATCATGAATAAAAACTTAGGACTAGTAATGCAACTAAAAATCCAATTACACAAATATTTGGAAAAGCCAAATTTCTCAAAGTCTTTGATGAGAAAGTACCAATTGAACTTACAATAGGATTTTCTAATATATAATTTTGGAATCATACCTTTTTTTCTAATTATGAGAAAGAGAATAAATGATTTCATGAGCCATGTTTGTTCCTTCTTGAATAGTACTCCTTGACACAAAACTTGTCTATTCCTAGGAAATAAGGGAGTCTAGAACCACGTTAATATGATTGGCCAAAGATTTGGAAATGATTTTATACACCAAATTAAAAATATAAATAGGATATAAATCAATGAAACTCACTTGAAACTCTCCCTTGTGAAATATATAAATGAAAGGACCATTCAAATCAGAAAGCACTTTTCTACATTGATGAGATTCTTCAACCATATTCAAAACATCAACTCCCACAATATCCCATAAGGATTGAAATAAAGTTACTGGAAAACCATTAGGACCAATTTTTTTAAATTTTTCCATTGAAAATACCAGCAAATGTATTTCCTCCAAATTAAAAGAGGCTAATAATTGAGCATTTTGCCTAGTTAAAACTAGTTTAGGAATAAACCCTAGATTCAAATTTTGGGCATCCAAATTGGAATGGCAAACAATTGTTGGAATAAAGAAACCGCTTCAATAATAATCTCTTCTTAGGTTGATAATAATTTTTTTAATAGATCTCATGCTATAAATACTCATTGTTGATCTTTTAGCTGTTATTGATTTACAAAGAAAAGATAAATTTTTGTCCCTAGCGTGTAACCAATTCACTCTCGATTTTTGTTTCCAACGAATTTATTCACAAAATAGGATTTCCTCATAGTATTGCATAATATTTTATTAGAGAGGTAAAAAGACACATCCATCCCCCTTTTCATTACCATTTTATTCAATGATAAAAGAGAAACTTTTATCTTTGCCTTTTCTTGGAAGATATTTTTGAAAAACTTAAACATTCCACCTCCTAAGACAACGTTTGATAAATTGAAATTTATTAGTCATTTTATACATGAGATAAATAGATGAGGGATTACAAGCTGACCACCAATACTTAATGAGATGAAATAGTGAAGGCTTACACAACCACATAAGCTCAAACTTGAAAGGATAACATTCCATAGGGCAATCCCTAAGAATATTTAGAATAAGCAAAAAATGATCAAAACTAGAAGCATCAAAAAATGATATCTCCACCAAAGTATCACTAGGTAGCCAATTTATATTGATTAAAAACCTATCTAATCTCTCTAAAATGTTATCTAGGCTCAATCTTCTGTTATTCCAAGAAAACCAACCTATTTTAGAAAACACATCCACTAGATCATTTTTCTACACAAAAATATATATATCCAATTGAGAAGGACTAGGAACCAACACCCCTCCCAGTTTATCTTAAGGTTTAATAATGTAATTAAAATTACCATTGAGAAGGATATTTTTCTCAACAGACTTTAATATAGATTCAAATGAAACCTATCAAAGATTACTCCTAACAAAGATCATTAGAGACATAAACATTAAAGAATAAAAAAATAAATCCAATGAAAAAGTAGAAAATCTACATAGTTACCACCCGGGGGCAAATCAAACACCCCAACATTATGCTTCGAGGGGGACCAAAAAATATCCAAACATACAGATGCTCTAATAACATTCACAAACAAATAATTGCATCTAGCCCCACTTGATTTCATAAAATGTTTTACTTCTTGCAAATTGATCTTAGTTTCTTGAAGAAGAATAACATCAAGATTTTTAGCCAAGAGGAGAAATTTCACTATTAGTCTCTTATTAGGGGTGTTTAAGCCCATAACATTCTAAGAAATAAGCTTTATTGACCCAAGGGAGAATTCCACCTCCTATTTTTTAGACTCCATAAAATGTAACAAAGTACCCTATTTGCCTCCTAAAACTTCACCTTCCATCTTGTCTTTGCCAAATTTCCTTCACCTTTTTTGGGACCCCAACTTGGAAGAGATAAGGAACACTGAACTTGAGAAATAAAAAATACTTCTCACAAATTTAATTATTCTTCTAAATCAGATTCCTTGTCTTCTTTCGATGCAAAACTCTTTGAATCTTCCATTCCAAAGACTTTCTCCACTATACCTTCTACCTACTAAGCCAAACCTTGAACTAACATTTGTTGATTTAAATACAACAAAGATTTTATCAATTTTGATTCATTTTCAATAAATTCACAACCTTGAATTAAATAATATGGAGAAAAAACACTACCATCATCAAGTTTCTCAAGAAAATCCTGGGTCTTTCCAATATTTTTATTGAGGTCATTCTTAGGAAGTTTATTACCATCAATAGAGACCAAAACTAATTTTGGATTCCATACCAAACTTTTATAGGGATCTAATTCAGGTCTTTTTACCACTTCTTGCTAGGATGATTCTTTTTCCTTTACTTCCTATATATTATTCATACACACCATTTTATTCTACCAAATCAAATGAATGACCAAATGGGCATGAGGTGGAGCTTGTTTTCTAAAAGAACACAATTTTTAGGTGTGACCCAGATGATGACACTGAAAACACTAATTTTTTTTTTTCAATATCCACTCACTGAGTCCATACCCTACCCTAATATTTGATCATAATATTTTCTAAAATATCCTTGTCTAAATCCAATAATCTCTTGACTCTTGAATATGGAACTAGAACTCCTTTCAAAATAGGGTCAACCTTTGTAAAAGAGCCAATAAAGTTTCCTAAATATTTTAGATAATTTGATCCCTAATACTCAATTAGAAGACCATCAAAATTTTCCCAAACCATAAAAAAACCTTTTTTTATGACTAGATGATCAAAACTAGGCATCCATTTTTGAATCCATAATCTTGCTCCCCGTAAAGACTTAAACTAGGGGTGAAGATAGAAATAAAAAAACCCTTTGGAAGGAAATAAGTCTTCACCTCCTTACCCCAATTTAAAGAAACACATTCTTCCACTTCCCCCAAACCTAACCATTTACCATCACACTTACATATTAGGGCATTTTCAGAAAGCTTTCACAAATTATTATAACAAGGATATAAATTCCATTTCAATTCCACTTATTTACCAATATGCACTCTAATAGAAAACACCTTGGTTTGATCATCTAAATGTTAAGGAAGGACTGACAAGACATCTACCAAACCATTTATGATACCTCCAATTGGAAGGGAATTTTCTCTCATCAGCACTCATTTGCCTACTACCAAAGCCTCCTTTTCATGGGAATGGTTTTTACTAATTCTAGCCTTATTACCTATGTCTCACTCCCTTAGCATTTTTCCAAAACTAAAATTAAAGCCCAGTAACTCTTGAGTTTCATGAATTTCATCCTCCACCTATTGTGCATGACCTTTACTACCTCTGAAGCTATCCCTAATTTCTAGGGTTTTGTCATTTTTTCCTCCACTATCCCACTCAAGACCCTACAATGAATCCCTTACTCATGCTATCCCTTCCTTATTATTATCACTTTTATTGCTATTTTTATTATTAATGTTGTTGTTGTTGTTATTATTATTATGATGATGATGATGATCATCATCATCATCATCATAATAATAATAATAATAATAATAATAATAATAATAATAATAATAATAATAATAATAATAATAATAATAATAATAATAATAATAATAATAATAATAATAGTAATAATCATCATCATCATCATCGTCATCATCATCATCACCATCATTATCATCATCATCATCATCATCATCATCATCATCATCATCATCATCATCATCATCATCATCATCATCATCATCATCATCATCATCATCATCATCATCATCATCATCATCATCATCATCATCATCATCATCATCATCATCATCATCATCATCATCGTCACCGTCACCATCATCGTCATCGTCATCGTCATCGTCATCGTCATTGTCATTGTCATCGTCATCACCATCATCATCATCATCATCATCATCATCATCATCATCATCATCATCATCATCATCATCATCATCATCATCATCATCATCATCATCATCATCATCATCATCGTCACTATTATTATTATTATTATTATTATTATTATTATTATTATTATTATTATTATTATTATTATTATTATTATTATTATTATTATTATTATTATTATTATTATTATTATTATTATTATTATTATTATTATAGTGATATATTCTTTGACAACATGGAATCATTACCTTATATGTGAATGGTTTATAGATATTCTTAAGGTTTAGGTAAAAATAGATTCTGAGTTTTAAACATTATGTTCATTTAATAATGCAATGTTTGTAGACTAAATATTAGATATCCAATCATTGTCAGATAAAATAACCTTTACATTGTGTGCTTGCGTGAATTCAACAAGATTATTTTATTTGTCTCTAGTTTTTTGCATACATTGATTCCAATTTTTTAATCAATATGCTTCTTACTCTGCTAAAATTTTGTATACGGCTATAGGTCCCTCTACATAAGTTATAGATTAGGCATGTAGTCACTATTAAGTGAGCTAATATTGAATTAGCATTTATGCAAGATTTCAGTAAGGATACTTAATTTTTTTAGTTTAGTTGGTGACATTGATATAGTATTGTTAAAAGGAAACCAATACTATTGATTTGTTAATATAAGTTGTATATTGTTGGTAGTGTAGGAAAACAATGAATGGAAATAATAGAAGAATTAAATAATGATTTCATCACGATCAACTACTTATGGTCTTCAAATGTGTTGAAATAAACATTTCACATTTTATAAAATGTGTTTCTATATGTCCTATTAGTGAATTTGGTTAGGTGATCCATTTTGTATCATCTTTCTGATTAATCTTAAGCTTAGCTTAGAATGCTTAATGAAGACAAAATTTGATGTTACATTAGCTGATGGAACATGATATTAATCTACTAATAATATTTATTTGATTAAACTTGAGCATTATGTCTACACAAAAACTTATTATTCAACTGATTTACTAGTAATAATGCATTATTTTTAGAATGGTCTCTTTTGAGAAATTTATACAAATAAAGGTGAATATTAATTCTTTTTAATATATATAGTTAACTGTGAAAGAGTTTTATTATTTATATTAGTGAATATTTATTTGCTCATACTTTCTTTGGCTAAATTTAATAGTTAACATGATAAAAAAAATTAGATAAAAATAAACATTAAATATGTTCACTATATGTTACAATTACTTTCTTTGTTTAAAAAAAATCTTTATTTAACCATTTGTTAAGTATTTTGAATATCCTGTTAAAGGCAATGGCTACTCATGAGACTAAATTTTGTACCCTTGTTAAATTTTTATTATTCTGACTTAATTCAATGTAAGTAAAAAAAAAAATTTAAACAAAAGATGAAATTTACAATTTATAAGTTACAATAACTCATAAAATTGAATTGGATGATAAAGAAGTCTTAGAGGAGTCATAGGATAAACTAAACTCATGGACATGTCTTCCTAAGATAACATAAATAGTTATAATAATAATTAGATAGGCCTTCATTTAAATTTCAAAATCATGTCCTCTCTATTAGTTGTATCATATACACTTGATAGAGGATTGGGAAGGAAATTCAGTACTTAAGACCAAATAAACATATTTTTCACCTTCTTCCCATATTTGGATCCATATGGCATAACTCATACCATGATTTGAAAATGGATGTCATAAAATTAATACTCTCACTTTCCCTATTAGAAAGAATGTTTTAGTTTTAATTTTATTCTCTAATGTTTCTTATAGACTATTGATAACTAGTGCCTTAGACTAGGTATTTGAAAAACAATGAGGTTGAGAATTTTTTGTGATAGGATTAAAATATTAAGTAATGGAGTTGACATTGAATATTGTATTATTAACTTGTAAAGGTTGTACCTTTTTAAATCTCTCAAAATTAAATGTAATTCTTAATAATTGTAAAACATCAAGTTGTTTTACCTTTTCCATTTGAGAGTCTCAAAAACAATTATGGTAGTATAATCATAATAACTTTTCGATGAATAATATAAAACCAACTTGAGTATGATGAACATAATTTTGTTATAACTATTACTATGTGATGGAGAAGAAATTATGGATAAATGAATAGAGTGATAAAATTTGTTAACATGTATATATAATTTAGGAATGATTACAATTTATTTGGTTGAGAGTGATAAAATGTTTATTTCTTACACTAAAATAATATGTAACATTCTATATCTGGATACCACACTCCTAACTTGATTATATTATATTGAGATTGAACATAAGCATGCATTTAGTCATTGAATTAATAATTTTAAAATTATAAGGCTTTTTACTAACCTTTAAATAAAATACTTACCTATAACTTAAATATATATCATTTTTACTAACCACTAAATAAAAGGAAGGAATTCAATACAATGAAACCCTTTTACCTATATCAAAATAAACTATCATTCGAACAATGTTGGCTCTCACAACTCATAGTGAATGCAAATTTCACTAACCAAATGTCAAAACTAATTTTCTAAATATCATCTCAAGGAAACAATGTACATGACACAACCCAAATGTTTCTAGTAAATGACCAAGGGCACAAGGTGTGAAAACTTTAAAAAAAAATGTAAGGTTTGAAACAAACCTATTGATCATGGTATGATGAACTAGTTAAACACCTCATGAACATGAAATTTAAAAAAAATAGATCGATTATTAAACATGTTTCACCAAAATAGTTATATTTGTAGTGGTTTATGTCGATGATTTTATCATCACAAGTAAAAGTGAATGGTAAATTATAAATTTCAAATAATAGTTCATGAAAATATTTTCAATGACTTATTTGGGTTAGCTTCATTATTATTTGGGTAATTAAGTAATTCAAGAACCAAATCACATCTTCATCATAAAATAGAATTACTTTGACGATATTTAGAACATGTTTAGAATGGAATATTGTAAGCCTCTGAACATGCCCATGGAACATAATATAAAATTGGCATCTAAATATGCAATAAATTTGGACTATTCCACTAAATAAAAAAAAATCATTGTTATTATCATTTATGAGACCATAGAAAGACCAGATATATCTATTATTTTTGGTTTTTTTCTAACATTCATCCAACTACTTAGATACAATTATTGGGTAATAACAAAAGGATTCCTTATACATCTCAAAGGAGCATAAAATGTTAGGATCAAATACTATAGGGTAAGAGACTTTAAAATAGTTGTATATTTAGATTATAAATATGCTAGGGATCAGTTTGATGAGAAATCCATGATGTGTTTTTGATAAAATTTGGAATAATATATTTATAGTTAGAAATCTAAGAAGAAATCAATGTTGACAATTTTTTAAATAGAAACAAAGTATATGGTTTCTTCAAAGGTAACCATAGAGACTTTGTGGCTCAAAAGGGTTATATTAGATTTGTAGGAACAATAGGTTTCAACAATATTTATCATGGTTGAAAATGCATTCATAATTCAAATAGAAAAGAATCTAGTCTATCACAACTATAGAAAACATATCGATACCAAATTTCATTTGACTCAGCGCTATGTGAAAGATGGAAGTGTCATGGTAAAACATTAGCTGACAACAGAGCAACCAATAAACATCTTGAAAAAAGTGTTTGGATGAGGATAATTAAATATATTATGTGGTGGAGACAACATGGTAATTGTATTATATTTTATATCTAGTGAAAAGAATAACAAATAAAACATATATAAATGATAATGAGATCAATTGTATTTTACTTAGATTATCTAAATTTTATCTAAAATAAAACCCCAAAATATACTTTTAGGGATAAAATAATCATCATTTTCATTAATAAGAAAAATTAAAAGAATAGGAAATAAAATAAGAGGATACAAATATTAATGAAATAAATTATGAATTAAACAATGTTTAAAATATAATTATAACAATGTCAAATAAAGGTTGGATTTGATAAGTATTTTTTGCTTATAACTGTGATTTTTGCTTACAACTAATTTTTGGGCTTAAGGTTTGTTGTTAAATATTTATCTTGTTGAAACTCATTCTAGGTTTTAAATAATTGGAAATAAACTTCCTGAATTACCAATGTTTTTAGTTTTTCATATGAAAAAATATACATGCCCAACACAGGATGCAAATAATCCTCAATATGTGCTTCTTTTTCATATAGGTTCGGGAAACATAAATAGATTCCATGGAAAATTACATATACTCTACTAATACATAAGTCACATGGACCCATATTTCAATATATATATATATATATATATATATATATATATATATATATATATATATATATATATATATATATATATATATATATATATATATATATATATATATATATATATATATATATATATATTGGTTCTATTGATCATGGAGTAACTTTTGCTTCAGTGTTACAAGTGTGATCTCTTAGGAACCTTCATACTTTACCTTCTTTCTATTTTGATTGGTATGTAAGAATTCAATATGAAATGTACATCCACATTAGGAGAAAAAAAGAGCAAAGGCTTTATTTCCCAATGAAAATTCTAGCTTGGTTGAACTAGTCTCTATTTCTATCATTTTATGAGTGCTTGCATTGTGCCTCCTGCATGTAACCACTAAAAAAAATAATAAATATAAAATGTTATAAGATATTTATTTTAATAATTTATTTAAAGTTATTTATATGTTCAAATAATTTTTTTTTTACAATAATAGGGTTTATTTTATGGTGGAGACAATATGATAAGTTGAATAGACTTTATATATAGTGAAAAAAAACATATATAAAGGAGAAGGAAATTAATTACATTTTAGTTGGATTATCTAAATTAAAATTCCACCAAGAAATGGTTGGAGACAAAATAATCATCATTTTCAATAATTGAAAAAGTTAAAATAATAAGAAATTAATTAAAAGAGGATACAAATATAAGCAAAATAAATTATGGATCTTATAGTCCCATTTTCTGAAGATTCCTCTCCTTGAGACAATTATTTCAATCCTCCTCAAAAAAATTCATTTTATGCCTCAAATTTGTGGTTAATATATGGTTATAAATGTTAAAAAATAGGTCAAGAGTCTCCAACTAAGACTCAATCTAGGTTGCACTTATTATTTATTGTAACTTTATCACACAATAAACAAGGACCACAAGAACAAAGGAAAAAAAAAGCGAAGGAACTTCAGAAGATGAAATTTATGTACCTAAAACACATAAAATGATTCATAAGTGGGAAAATCAAACATTTAATGATGTCAAACTGAAAGAATTTGGGAAAACATGCACTATAAGTGCACATGCAGTATCATAATTAGACATATGTCTAGAAGAAATTTAAGATAAGATTGAAAATCTTAACTTGAACAGTTCTCTAGAAGAAGAAAAAACTATTGTGTTTGATTCATAGCCAAAATATTTCAAACTTGTTGGGATAATTTAAACCTTTGATAAAAGAAATGAAAAATGAGTACAATTCATTAGTAAAAAATGGGACCTAGAAATTGGTTTTTCTTCCATTCATCTTCAAACCAATTGGCTGAAAGTTGGTATACCATGTAAAAAATACAAGGTTGATGTCTCACTTAACAATCATAAATTTAGGATTGTCACAAAGGCATTTGATCAAAAGGAAGGAATTGAATACAATTAAAACTTTTCACCTATATCAAAATAAACTATCATTCAAAAAATGTCGGGTCTCATAGCTCATAATGAATGTAAATTTCACCAAATGGAAGTAAAAATTGAATTTATAAATGGTATATCAAGTAAAAAATGTACATGACACAAACCAAATGTTTTGTAGTAAGGGACCAAGATCACAAGGTATGAAAACTTTAAAAATCATTTTAAGGTTTGAAAAAATCCCCTCGATCATGGTATGATGAAATAGCTAAGAACCTCATGAACATGAAGTTAAATTTTATTTTGGTTTTAATATGCAACACTTTTCATCAAAATAGATATATTTATAGTGGTGTATGTTGATGATTTTATCAGCACAAGTAACAATGAGTTTTAAAGTATAAAGTTCAAATAATAGTTGATGAAGATATTAGAAATGACTTATCTCAATTATCTACATTATTTTTAGGGTAATTAAGTAATTCAAGAACCAAATCACATCTTCATCATAAAGTAGAATTACATTGATGACATTTAGAACATGTTTATAATGGAATGTCATAAGCCTCTCAATAGGTCCATGGAACATAATCTAAATTTGACGTAAAAAGATGCAATGAATTTGGTCTATTCCACTAAACAAAAAAAACTCATTGTCATTATCATTTATGTGACCATAACAAGAATGGATATATCCTTTATTTTTGGTGTTTTTCTAACATTCATCCAACTACTCAAATACAATAATTGGGTAGTAGAAGAAGGAGTCCTTATACATGTAATAGGAACACAAAATGTTAGGATCAAATACTCCAAGGTAAGAGACTTCAAACTTGTTGGAGATTTAGATTTTGCATATGATAGTGATCAGTAAGATGAGAAATCCATGATGGATTTTCTAATAAAATTTGGAATAATAGATTTTAGTTATAAATATAAGAATAAATTAATGTTGAGAATTTATTCAATAGAATCAAAGTATATGGCTTATTATGGTTCCCAATTGTATACCTCTTATTCTCAACTTCACACACTTAAAGAAAATGTCAAACAAAGATGAAAACCCCATTGATGTGTCATTATAGCCAAGGATGGGTTTCACATTTAGAATGGATTGAGCATAGAAAATGAATGAGAGGCATTGATAAAGGGTATGGTCAACTTCATAGTTCTTATGGCTTTGCCTAAACCAAGGCGATAGAACCTAAGGGGTAGCTTGCTCACATGGAGAAATTTTTAAATTCAACCTCTATTGGTATTTTTGATAAAAAGAACAAAAAATATAACTAGGGTAAAACCAAACTTGTTCACTCCACTTGGGAAGGGTTGTCATATAGGATGAAAAAATGCTCTAGGTCACATATAAGCTAATAAAGATAGATGGGAAAGTGACTGCAATCTTTATTCTAAAGAATTTTATATTAATATGGGATGAATGGAAAATTGTAGTGCTAGTATTTAAAGCACACAATGTAAAATCATGTTATATATGTAAGATTTTATGCATTCGAAGGGCAAATAACACTTAACGTATGTAAAGGGTGGTGTGGTGGAGCTTTTCAATCAATAGGGTATCTTGAAATATTCATGACATTATCTTTTAGAAATGATATAGAATAACTCAAATGCAGGATAGTGGGGACTACCAGGAGTGATTTGCATTTATTGCTGCCAATAAAGTGCAAATACCCAAATGATCATTGAAAGACTAGAACATAAACTAAAACTAGAATCTCATATGCTCTTTCATATTGAATTCATAAAACTATGATTCCCTAATAAATTATTCAAAAATATATTCTAAAATAATGTAGAAAGGGTTTTATAATTGATATATATGCTCAAAATGAGAACTAGTAATGAGAACAAACCCAAATATCCAATTAATAGAAATTGTAAAACACATTAATTGACTTCAGCAAAAGGAAATAGTAAGAACCACAAGCATTATCATTAAATTTTCAAATGAAATATTATGTACATTAGTTTTCAAAAATGATACCATGGGGACAAGCATGGTGAGTTTGATCTTTTTATAAGGGAGACATAAGCATGCTCTCAAATATTGATTTTGGTTGTACAACTGCAACCACCTTAGCCAGAGAGATAAAATATACACATAGTAATTGATCCCAAATTTTTTTATAGAAGCTAAACTTAAATAAAATGAATAACCAATAGAAACAACCCTTTGAAAAGTGGAGAAGCCCTCTTTTTATATAAATCCTTCCCCTAAAATATTCTAGCAATATGATTCAGTTGGAAGACACCCTTGACCATGCCTAAAAGTTCATGCCGTATACTAAAAATAATTGATCTAACTACCTCTACAAGGAATGATGAGGCTTTATAAAAGACTTTGATTTCTTGGCTGGAAATGTCTTTTGGTTGAGTTGGAAATCAAATATTCATGGTGGAATCCAAACAAACTATTTATCTTTTATGCAATTGTTTAGAGATGTTCTCTTGTTAATAATTTATAAAACATGAACATTTATGTAAAAATACCCTTCCTCTTGTGCACATCAAAAAAATCCCATTACCTTGTGATCATTGCATTAAAATGATCTAGTTGTGATACATATAGAGAATGATCTATGACCATTTGGAAAATATGTTTTGGAATGGCCCATAGACCTTATTTTATGCTTTGAATTATTGCTCATCTATGAAGGAGACATAAATTTTATCTTTAAATCCAAATATTACCACATATTAGCATGTGGCATGCCACATCAGATCTAGCTAGGCATTCATGGGGCTTAAAAGTGACTAAGTTGCTTAGTTGGCTCCAATCTAGACACATGTCACTTTATGATTGGTCTCAGGGGCTATGGATTTGAATCTGTATAGATGGCCCATTAGTAATGTGCCATGTGTCACTTTTTTATTTATTATGAGTTCTCAGGTGGGGCCTTTCAATTTGGTTGGTTGTGTGAGTGCCACTTATCTCTCTCACAAGAAATCATGACCCTATCTAGACAAGGGTCTCTTTCATAGGCCATCACAATATTTCATGGACACACATCATATTTTGATTGCTCTTAGGAACCTTACTGATAGTTATCTCTAATAGTATATCATTCATGTGTCTCAGAGGGAGAAATTCATCATTCTCTAAGGTAATCTATCGACCTTGGGTGTCGATCTGTATGGTTAATGCATGTCATCATCTCATGCTCTCATGAAATATATATCAAATGGTCCATATTATGGATATGCATCACCATCATGGGCTCTCATGAGATATAGATCAGATGGTTTACAACATGGACACACATCACCATCACTAGTTCATGTGGTCCTTAGATCAGATGTGATGTAGTGTGGACATGCATCATCATCATGGGCTCTCAAAAGCTATATATCGAATGGTCCATGGCATGGATATGTGTCACCATCATAGGCTGTCAAAGGATTATTTTGGAGTATTAGATAGGATTAGTGCAAGCATGACATGTGTTCTTTAGAGGGACATGCATCTCTATTAGAAGGGGCCTTAGATTAACACTGGGATGCCACATGGTGAACTGACACTTATCCTAGACAAATCAAAATAACTTCATGATGAATGAGTACATGACTACCACATGGATAAAAAAGAGGGAAACTAAGACTTAGCCAAAAATTTTGAAGTAAGGGAGACTTGTTACAAAATGTTGAACATAAATAATCTCGAACAAAGTCTATGAAAACTTGAGCTAGAAAATCTATGGATAAAATGTTTGAAACAACATGTCTGACTTTTTAGAATTTCAAAAAACCCAAACTTGAAAGTCAAACTTATGACCCTTTTCACAACTTATCCTTTCATCATATATTCCCATATACCTTTTCATCCAACTGTAAACTAGCATTATTTGATCTTCTCAGCTTGATTTTAATCATAGACCCTACAATCCTATTAAAATATAAAAAACATTAAGCATTAGTTGGAACCAAGATTATACAGGGTTTTCACGAGGTGATATAGATATCTTGACCTCAGGTGAACACTTTCAGACAAGAAGTGGGTTAAACAATTCAAGCACTTATAATAAAAAAGAGTAGAATTGCTTCAGTGTAATTTTGGGTACTAGCACTGGCTCTCACTTGGGGATGTACACCCCTATAAATGTGCAAAAAACCCCATAATGTAGGACTAATTTCCAATCCATTGTGTGATAGAATCAAGATTTGAGTAACTTATTAGCAAACACTCATGACGGCTCAACAAAATAGTGTAGATTGACAAAAATAGATAAGGAGGATCTTAAAATGAACACATGATAAAAAGCATGAAAGGGATTGTACAAACAAGGAATAAAGAATTGGGGAAATAAAGAAACAAAAAATGAAAGCTATATACTATACAATATGTACACATTCACATGATTAGTTGAGGAAATGCTTCAAATGTCTGCCATGAATTGGCAGCACCAAAATCTCATCATCCATTAATTTTTTGAACTTTTCCAACATCTCGGTGGCCAAGATAAAGTAAATAAATATCTAAACTTGCCTAAAGGTATTGATACAAGGATGTAATAAGATGATAAGTTGAAAAAAATCCTTAATGTACAATCTCAAATCTAGATAATACCAAGCCAAAAGAACTTGGTACCTTTTCAGCCGCTGTAAGTAAAATTGTTTGTTTCTTGGCTATAATCAGGTGAGTACCAAGTAAGAGTTCCTTAGGATCAAAAATGTTATTTGTGAAATCAAAGAACTACTTGAAAGAGAGCTTAAAATATTCATCCTTGGAGTGGAACTCGGGTTATGAATATTTTATCCTTATCCCTCAAGTAATATTCAACCTTCCTATCAAAGGCATCATAATACTTTATCCATCAAAATATATCAATGGGACTTATGTTCTCATGTAGCTTCATGATAGCTTTGTTGAACCATCTCTTTAATTCCCAAACACACTCATTATGGTTCTTCGTGATGTTTTCAAATTTAGTCGAAAGGAATCTTGGATCAATTCTATCCCCATAATAAATTTTGAAAACATTTTTCATTTCTTCCCATAAATCAATGCATCCACGAAGAAGGGAATTGAACCAATCATAAGCATATTATTCTAGAATGTGTAAAAATTACTTAATGCACACATCCTCATCCTTAACCTCATAATCTTCAATGATATTGTGAAAATCCCTTAAGTGCTGATCACTAATCACTCATTATTCCCTTGAAACTTAGGGAGGTAGTTCCTTACTTCATTTGGAACTTTCAAAATTAATAGGTATGAATATGGGAATGTAGAATGTAGGATGCTCATTTTCATCTTGGTGCCTATGCCTCATGATTGGTTCAATTGGAAGTTCAATAACAATTGACAAAGTGATGTGAGGGGGTGAATGAGGTGGACTTCATGGGTCAAACTTAGGTGGGGATTCAGCTGGTTGAGAAGGAGCTAGATATTAAATAGGACTATGAGTTTTATAAAGAATAAGAGAGCTACGAAAGTACTCAATAATGGGAATTTCAACAAAAAATTCAAGATTATCAGACTCTTGGTATTCATGACACTCTCTAGCATTTGAACTTTTCCCTTCAATTGGTTTCCAAAATTATCTTCCTCTTCTTTGATGAATACTTAAGGGTGATGCAAGTTGGTTACATAGGTCAACTTTTAAGGATGATATCAATACTTCTTGATTTGCAAACAATAAAATACTCAAAGTTGAAACTTAACAAAGATACTCAAAATAGGTACTAATCTTTCTTAAAACTAAGTAATGAACTTGGAATCACCACTAGAATCAAAATTATAGAATATAAAAATAAAAAAATTGATTGTGATACTTGTGTAAAACATACTTTTCTGAATTTAATGATAAGCTAATAGCACAAAGATATTAATTTTTTTAGAATTATGTTCAAAAGGGAAAAAAAAATTCAACATGTCAATTTAACAACTCTTTGCAATAAATACAATAGAAGTCAATTTGTCAAGTATTTCAATTCTTATGACATCCCTAGAGGAGTGTCATGGTGTTGACGACCAAGATAGTCCAAATGTAACAAATAACGGTAGAGAACTTCATAACATGAAAATATTTATAGCTCTTTAGAAGAGTCCCTGGCAACATGGGTGACAAGAAGTATCCTTGATAATGGTGTCAACTGAGTGTTGGTATTAACACACCAAATATAGTCATATTAGTATAAAGATTGGTAGATAACTTTCAAACTAAAATACTTACAATCGCTCTTTACAAGAGTCCCTAGGAACACAAGTAATAGGTATTTGATGTAATCCTTGGCAATAACATCAGTTAAATGGTAGCGTTAATAGACTGAAGATAGTCAAATTGGTATAAAGGTTGGTAGAGAACTTTAAAACTAAAATACTTACAAAAACTTTATGCAAGATTCCTTAGTAAAAGAAGTAACTAAGATTTGATGTAATCTTTGACAATGGTGCCAATTGAGTGGCAAAATCAATAGATCAAAGATGGTAGATCAATAAAGATATAGGAAAATAACTTTCAAACTTGAATTAATTATAGCTCTTTTCAAGAGTCCTCAAAAACATAGGTGATAGGAATTATCCTTGATAACAGTGCTAGTTGAGTGTTGGTTCCTAGTTATACACCTCCTATACTTGACCTTGTACACTTAAAGAAAATGGAAAACAAAGATGAAAAACTTGTTGATGTGTCATTATATATGGGGAAGAGTTTTTTATCTATAATGGATCAAGGACAAAACATGACTGAGAGACACCAACAAAGGATATAGTTAGCTCCTTTCTACTTTTGGCTCTACCTGAACCAAGGTGAGAGGACCTAAGGGGTAGCTTGCTCATAGGGATAAATTCTACAATTCAACCACCATGAGGATTTTTGGCACAAAGAATAAAAAATATAACTAGAACATAACCAAAATTGTTCACTCCACCTAGGAACAGTTATCACACAGGTTGAACAAATACTCTAGGTCACATACAAGCTAATGAAGACAGATGGGAAAGTGACTAAAATCTTCAATCTAAAGAATTTTCAACAACATGGGTTGAATGGAAAACTATAATGCTAGGATTTTAATCACAAAATGCAAATACATGTTATAAATGTATTATTTTATGAAATTATATGGAAAATAACACTTAACATATACAAAGCATGTATTATTTGTAGGATAAGATAGGGTAGGATAGGTTAGATAAAAATTAAGGGTGGTGTGTTGATGGTTTTCAAACAATAGGGTATCTTTTAATATCATGACATTATCTTTTATCAAAGATATAGAAAAACTCAAAAGCAAGTTAATGGGGACTATTGAGAGTGATTTGGACTTATTGGTGTCAATGAAGTGCAAATACCTAAATGATCTTTGAAAGACTAAAACATCAATTTAAACTAGAACCTCATATACTCTTTTCTATTGAATTCATAAACCTAGGGTGCCCTAATAAGTTATTCAAAAACATATTCAAAAATAATGCAGAAAGGTTTCTATAATTCAAATCTATGCTCAAAATGACAACTAGTAATGAGCACAAAGCCAAATATCCAATCAACAAAACTGTCAAAACACATTAGTGCATTTCATCAAAAGGAAATAATAAGAATCACAAGCATTCTCATTAAATTTGCAACCAAAATATTATGTACACTAATTCTCAAAAATATTACCATGGGGAAAAGCATGGTGAGTTTGATCTTTTGGCAAAGGATACATAAACATTCTCTCAAAGCTTGTCAATTCTTGTACAACTATAACCACCTTAGCAAGAGAGATAAAATCTACACACAAAAATTAATCTCAATTTTTAAAAAAAACCTAGACTTAGATAAAATGAAAAACCAACAATAATAATAAGCCTTTGAAAAAAAGAAAATCCCTCTTTTAATATAACTCTTTCTCCTAGAATACTCCACAAATATGCTTCAACTAAAATATGCCCTTGATCATGCCTAAAAGTTCATGCCTTTTAAGAATTTTTTTACTCTAAATGCCTCTACAAGGAAGGATGAATATTTACAATGAAATTTTATTTCTTGGTTGTAAATGCCTTTTTCTTGATTTGGAAAGTGAATATTCATGGTGGAAGATAAACAAACTATTTATCTTTTATGCAATTGTGTAGAGATGCTCTCCCTTTAATCATTTGTAAAACATGGAAACTTTTGGACAACTACCCTTCCTCTCATGTAAGATTAATAAAGCCCATTAACTTGTGATAAATGGATTGAAATTCTCCAACTATGATAGTGGAAGAGAAGGATCCATGATCATTTAGAATATATTCTTTGGAATGGCCCATAGACCTTCTTCTACACTTTGAATGCTTACCTGTCTATGAAGGAGTAATTAATTTTATCTTAAAAGATAAATATTTCCACATATTGACATGTGGAATGAAAAATTAGATATAGATAAGCATTTTTGGGCCTTAAAAGTGATTGAGACACTTATTATTTTCCAATCTATACATGTGTCACTTTCTAACTGGTTTTAAGAGTTCTAGATGTGACTCAATGTGGATGACCCAGTCATAATGTGCCATGTGGCACACTTATATTTGTTATAAGTTTTTATATGGGGCCCTTCAATTTGGTTGGCTATGGGAGTGCCACTTGTCACTCTCATGAGTATGTAAGACCCTACTAGGATAGGTGTCTCTTTTGTAGGCCATTACAATCTTGCTCAGACATGCATTGCCTTTTGATTACTCTAGGGAATCTTACTGACAAATATTTGTAACTTTTTATAAATCATATGTCTCAAAGGGAGACACATGTCATTATTAAAGTTAATATATAAATCTTATGTGTATATATATAAGGGTGATATATGCCATCATCTAATGCTCTTATGAGCTATAAATTGGATAGTCTATGGTGTGGACATGCATCACCATCATGGGATCTCATGAGCTATAGATTAGATGGTCTATGATGTTGACATGCATCACCATCATGAGTTTTCATATGACTTATATTATATGTGACATAGTGTGGACACGTGCCATTATCATGAGCTCTCACAAGTTATAGATTGGATGGTTTGTGGCATGGATATGCATCACCATTACGAGTTCTCATATGAGTCTTTTGGATTATCATATAGGAGTAGCATAGGCATGACATGTGTCATTTTAAGGGACACACATAATTATTGGAAGGGATCTTAGATTAGTATTAGGATGCCACATGGTGAACTAGAACTTATCCTAGACAAGCTAAAATAACTTCATGTTGAATGAGTGTGGCACCGCTACATATCTCTAATGGAGGGAAGATGAGACTTAGCTAATTTTTTTGAAGGGATACTTGGAACAAAATGTCTAACACAAATAATCCCAAACAAAATCTATGGAAACATGAGTTGGAAAATCTATGGACAAAATGTCTAAAATAAAATGTTTGACTTTGTACAGTTCTTGAAAACCCAAACTTGAAACTCATACTCGTGACCCTTTTTTCTAACTTATATTTTCACCAAATATTCCTATGGATGTTTTAATCCAATTGAAAACTAACATTATTTGATCTTATTGATTTGATTTTAATCACAGACCCTACAATCCTATTGAGATATAAAAATATTAAGCATTAGTTAGAACTAGGATTATATAGGGTTTTCACAAGGTAAAAATAAGATATTTAGACCTCAGGTGAACACTTTCAGATAGAAAGTAGGCTAAACAATTCAATCACTTATAATCGACAAGGTCACAATTGTTTTAGTGCAATTTTGGGCACTAATAGATTCTTTAGAGGCAATTTTAGAGATTTTGTGTCTCAAAAGGGTTATTTTAGGTTTGTAGGAATAATAGGTTTCAACAACATTTTTCATGGTTGACAACACATTCTAAATTCAAATAGCAAAGAATCTAGTCTATCATGACTAAACCAAACACATCAATACCTAATTTCATTTAACTCAACATTATGTGAAATATGGAAGTTTCATGCTACAACATTACCTTATAATAAAGCAACCAATAGACATACTAAAAAAAGTTTTTAGAAAATGATAATAAGGTATATTGTATGGTGGATACAACATGATAATTATAACATATTTTATATATAGCAAAAAAAAAAAAAAAACATATATAAAAGAGAATGATATCAAATACATTTTAGTTGGCTTATTTGAATTTTATCTAAATTAAAACCCTAATAAAATTTTGGGGGACAAAATAATCATCTTTTTCAATAATAACAAAGATGAAAATAATAGGAAAGAAAATAAGAGGATATAAATATTAGCAAATAAATTAGGAATTAAATAATGTTTAAAATAAAATTATAATGAATACAAATAAATGGTGGATTTGATAAGTGTTTTTTTATTACAACTAATTTTTTTGCTTAAGTTTGGTTGGTCAATGTTTCTCTTGGTGAAATTCATTATAGATTTTACAGAATTGGAAACAAACTTCTTGAATCACCAATGTTTTTAGTTGTTCATATGAAAATATATATAGGCCCAACATGGGATGTAAATAATCCTCAATATGTGCTTATTTATCCCATAGGTCAGGGAAACTTAAATAGATTCCATTGAAAAATACATAGCCTCTAATAATACATAAGTCACATGCACTCATATTGTGAAACACAAAAGTTTATATCAGTACTATTGACCATCAAGGAGTAGATTTTATTTCAATGTTATTTGTGTGATCCCCTAAGAATCTGCATACTTTACCTCCTTTCTATTTTGATTGGTATGTAAGAATACAATATGAATTGTAAATCCACATTAAGAGAAAATTGAAAGAGTTATCAAAACTCTCCAGCCAAGATCTCTCCAAGAGCTCATTACCACAATAATAGATACTTTACCATACACTCAATGAATAAATCCTATTGTAAAGAAAATAAATGTTATTAAAAAAAGCATTGCAAAGGATATGCAAAAGATTTGAAAAGAATATAGATTATAATTTATATCCCTTGCTTAAATAGGCAAGGAGAACCAAGATGCAAACTCAACTAGGAAATGTGGGATAAATCCACACATAGAACAATACTATAAAAAGTCAAATAAACTAACAATAAACTAGCAAACATGAGTAATAAGATACTCTAGCATCTCTCCTCAAGTGAAGCTAGGGGATAATAATAGAGGATGTAGTGTAAATATATATATATATATATATATATATATATATATCCCTATGGTTGTAAATCCATCATGTCAGAGTACAAGGATGTCAAGTCATTGTAACACTATGCTCTAAAATAATTAGTATAATGATGAAAATGGGGAAGCATTACTTGAACACCCTCCAACAAGATGGTGAGAAGTGAGCACAAAGACTAGTGGCGTTGCCAAACTAGTGTCACTAGTGGGGATACCACACTATGTCACTATAAGAATCACCAAGAAGGCCATGGATTCAGGTAAAATAATCTCATATGGGTTCCAAAAAATAAATAAATAAGTTGACATTATATACACCAGAATAAATCCATATCATGTTGAAAGAGTTTTTCGAAGAAGATTAGATTACATTGGGATTCATCAGGATGGCTACATTTCATGAAGTGGGAGACTATCAACTATTGAAAAGGTGGTGTCAAAAATATATATAAAGTCTCTTGAATATCATGGCCCATAGTGGTGATGAAAGAGACAAGCAACTGATGAAGTGAAAAGGTGCCCAAAAAAGAGCACACAAACACATGAAAGTAGATAAGGCTAAATTAGCAAGCCCCCCATGGTACTTTATAAATCAAAGTGAGTATAATATAAATCATACATAAAAAACCAAATGGAAACAAGGAAGACACTGTGCTTCATTGGAATAGCTCCAAACAAGGAGAGTATCAGCCTCTCAACTAAGTTATCAAGAGAGGTGCTCCAAAAAGAAGGGATAAAAAAAAATGTCATCATAGAAGAAGGGGAGGAAATAATAAAAGGGCCTCAAAGATACATGACATAAAATACCAGTGTGTCAAATTATAAATGCATGTCATCCACTGATGGAAGAGTGTGGCGAATGGCAAAAAAATCCATCACGTATGTGAAAACACGCCAAAAAGCATCAACAACCAAAAAACAACAACCTGTAAAGAACATGTAAAATAGATGTTGAGATCTATCAAAAATGCATCTAAGATAGTGCATGAATAAAGTACAATGTAAGGACCATAACACAGGAAACCCCTAGTAGTGACAATGCACACTCAATAATAAGACATCAGACTCAACCAAAAATGTGTCCATAAGTGCAACAAATGATGACAATGTAATCCAAAAGAAGCATGAAGGAATTTTATGTTTCATGTGAGGAGGTCTAACCACCTACTAGATCGGACCTCACCTTCCAATATTTGAAAAAAAAAAAGACTCCCCTAAAATTTCACCACATGACAACAAACCATAAGTAAAAGGCAACATAATTAATGAAATGAGACTCCCCTTAGAATGTGGCACTTTATATTTTAGAGCATTAAAACCCTCCCAACTACTTATAATTTGGTAGTTTTATAAAACATCTTCACTAGATTTGAATTTTGAGTTAAAATAGAAAATAGAACAAAATATCCATTTTTATATATTATTACTCCAATTAAGTTATGAATTTCTATTCTACATGAAAAATAATGCACTTTCAAAAAATGACATCTCAAAAGGTGCCATGAGTGCAGATAAATGTGCCCAAAATGTTTGGTGATGTTCACATGCTAAGAAGGCCTCTTGAAATGTGATAAATATTCATAATTTCTTATGGATAAGAAGAAAATTTAATATACTTTGTGCAAGAGCTCAGAACCAAGTTTCTAATGCAATGATAATCACCTTAAAAATCCAAATAAAGCTCAAGATATGAGCAAAAAGGCACAAGTGTGTCTACCAAAACTTGTAATGGAGGGGCCTAGAAAAGTTTGATAAAGAATGAATAATGATAGATATCACAATGGATAGTATTAATGTAGTAAAGAATAATATTTTGGAAAAAAATAAGTATTTGCATGGGAGGTTTGGCTGTCTATTAAATTGAGGCCCACCCGTCGATCTTTCAAAATTAAAAAATAACAGATGATGCTCCTTAGTGATTTTAGTTACAAATAAATAGCATGGTATGGATTGAACCATTGACACACTGACATTGATGCATCCAAAAAATTCAATGACCAACCAACAAGGTCAAACTCATATTATAAAACACTAATTTGTTTAAGATAAAATTTGTGCAAAGTCAAAAAAGATTACAAATAGGTGGTTTGGCAAGTGAAAATTCAACAAAAATAAGTTTTCAATGCTTTAATGAAAATCATAGACCAAAAAAAGTTTTTTGAAAAAAACTTTGACTCAACAAGTAAAATCATACAATGCTAATTCCAATGCCAACATTTTCATGTTGTTAGCAGGGCTGAGTGGTGGGTGTAAAAAAGTGCTACATACGGGATGGGCAAGACCACATGAAGGCTTAGTCAGGTCATGAGGATAACATAGGGATATGGACATGGGAGAGTTTATGGGACAAGGAGTAGCTTGGGTTAGCTCTTGGGGCTTGACCTTGGGTGCAGGTTGATGACCTACTTTGTGTAGGCCATTCGACTTGCATTAATTTTTTTGTTTAATTAATGAAGGGGGAAGGTTCTGAGCAATAGGATCATCACTTTATAGTTTTTTTATAAATATATTAAACCCTCTACCCCCATGACCCCCCTCCTCCCCTCACTCAAAATGAGAAAAATAAATGATTTTTTTTTAATTTTAAAATGGGTTGAAAACAAAAATAACCCGAGAGTAAAAATAATTCAAACCCCTTTATCCAATAGATGGTAATAATTGACTAGGAAAACTCACCACACCAAGAGCACCACAATTCCATTTTTCCCAAAATTAACATCTACTCCAACTAGATCGACCACTCTAGATGCATCCATATCATCGGATCTACATCAAAATGTGCATATTTTCTAGAAACTATTCAGCAACTAGCAAGCTTCTTAAACAAATATGGAGCACCAAGTAACCAATTTGAGTAATCCAAAAGGTTCAAACACCTTCCAAAGATTCAATGAAAATGTCCACAAACTTTTATCTATTCCATAATGTAGCGTGCTCTCCAAAATGAATATTTTTCCACAAGAAACAAATGTCCAAGAAAAACTTCAAATCTACAAAAAAAAATAGCCTATGCAGATCCTGTATATCCAAGGCATAATCTAAGGAGAATGTTGAGTGGATCAGTGCCATGAAAGATAAAAAATAACACATGAGACTCTATGGATAGAAAAAAATTATATATTAAAAATGTAAGTCTTTAAAATACAAACATAGATTTGAAGACTACAAATTCATAGAGATGAATAAATAAGTTACTGTCCAAAGATTTCAAAGAAATACATATCTACAAGACAAATTTGAGAAATGAATGTTGGAGGGTGGCTCTAATACCATAAAATAACTATCAAAACTCTTCATCCAAGATGTCTCCAAGAGCTCATTACCACAACCATAGCTGCTTCAGCATACATTTAAAGAATAAAACTAATTGTAAACAAAACCATTGTTCTTCATAAAGTCATTACAAAGGATATGTAAAATATATGCAACAGATATGAAAAGGATGTATATATTATAATGTATATCCCTTGCTTAAATAGGCAAATAGAACCAAGATGCAAGCTAAACTAGGTAATGGGGGATAAATCCACACATAAGACAAAACTACGAAAAGTCAAATAAACTATCTATAACCTTGCAAGCATGAGTAATAAGATACTCTAACAAAAATGAGAGAAAATTATATAATTTCCTATGATAGTTCTATAATTATTGAAGTATTCTTTATTTATATCATTTTATGAGTGTTTGCATTGCACCTCCTACATGTAACCACTAAAAATAAAATAAGCAATATACTATGTTATAATATATTTACTTTAATTATTAATTTATAATTATTTATACACTAAAATCATCATTTATTTACAATAAGAAGTTTATTGTATGGTGGATATAACATGATAATTACAATAGAATTTATATATAGTAGAAAAAAAAACCAAACTTAAACAAAAACATCTATAAAGAAAGAAAAAAACAACATATATAAAGGAGGACATTAATTACATTTTCATTGTCTTATATGAATTTTATCTAAATTTAAACACCCCCAAAAAAAATTTATGGAAAAAGTAATCATTTTCAATAATTAGAAAAGTGAAAAGAATAAGAAATAAAATAGAAGAGGATACAAATATTAGAAAAATAAGTTATGAATTACACTGTGTTAAAAACAAAATTATGACAATGTTAGATTTGACAACTATTATTACAATGAGTAAGAAACACTGTTAAGATCCACTTAATATGGTTATCCCTTTGTTGTTTTATTTAATGATGGATGAGTACTACTTTCAAGTTGTATGTTATCCTACATGAATTTGGCTGATGTAGAATACTTTCTTTAAGATGGAATCAGGCAAAGGCAAATTTACTACAAATAGATAATTGTCAATGGTTTGAACTCCCAAACATTGGCTACTAAATGCATCTATAACCATTACATTTTCTTTCCTGACGTTCTGCTGGAAATGAACCAATGCCTAGGGAAACACAAACACATCTCCCTTCTCCAAAATTTTACTAAAAAACTTATTTTTAGTACCAATAAACCCCATAAGAATATTTCCCTCCATTAGTAAAAGAAATTTTGTGGCTCTTGGGTGAGTGTGAGGAGGATTTATTCCACCAATTACATACTTGATGTGGTCCAACAATATTACCATTTCCCTATGAGGATTGTGTATTAGAAGTGGAAGCCTTACTTTATATAGCCCAGACTTGACCAACTCCCTAATAATTAGTTCATCTTCATCTTGACTTATCATATATTCACATATTTTAACATTATAAATTGCACCTAACTAAAGCATTCAATTTTTAAATGCATAAGGATTCATTCAAAAAATAAGTTGCATACTCAACATTCAATTGATCTTTGAGTGTGTTTTATCCATTTTTTTATTATCATAGCCGACTGACAATACATAATATTACCACTCAATTCATATTGTGGAAATTTTCTATAGTCTCACCCATACAACAAGACTCTATAACCGTTCCTATCCTAATGTTTTTAAAAATAAATAAATGGGCTAATCTTAATCAACACACACAAATAAAATGCTTACTAGAATTAGCTATGGTCAATTAGGTTAGTTGTGAACGTTTCAATCTTTATCTAATTTTTTAACATCACATGCATTACTTTACTACAAACTAAACTTGAGTTAAACCATGACATTGACCATTAACCATGGTATCTCACCATGTGTCTATCACTGACCATAACTATCGATGTCATGGCTGAATGCCAACTAGAAGACTACCAACTGTCATCTCTAGTGGTCAAACTAGCACCCAAACCCTATATTAAAATATGTATCAAACCATCAATGAGCTCGTATCGCTAACTAATAGAATTAGTTTTCTAGTTTGTAATATCAATTAGGTCTAAGGGCTTAAGGGTTTCACAATCACCCATAAGTAGACCTAGTCTAGAAAAAATTCAACTTTTTAAAAAAGGGTTCAAGTGAGGTAGAAGTGGTCAAGTAGTTGTCTAGAGACCAAGTGTAAAATTTGAAAATGACTCGTATGAATTTGGTCTTCTCAATAGGATATGTTTTAGGGGCTAAAAGGGTATGGAAATCAATGAGACCCCTAAAAGAAAGTACAAGGAGATGAGAGAGCTAGAGAATGAGATTCTATAATTAGGATCAAGTGTAGTTAGACTCTGCTTTGGGGTCAAAGGCTTTATACAAAAATTTATTGCTCAAACTTGGTTGTCAAAATAGGATAGATTTTGGGAGATATAATGGAATAAAAATCAAGACAACCTCCTAGATCAAGCTACAATATAGGAAACTTAGGTTTCAAATGCGAATTGGGAGGTCAAGACTATGCTTTCATGTTATGTGTTATATATAAATTTTTATTACACAGATGTGGTCTTTCTAATAGTGCTAGTTATGAGTAGATACACATAATATTTTTTAATTTATAACTTACTAGAAATTTCTCTCTTTTGAGAACCTGTCGAGTTTCAATATCTCTAAGTGCATGCCTTAAAGGGTGTATTGAGAAAGGGGTTGACAGGCCATTGGTGCTTTACATGACTATTATGGATTTGCATCAATCCTAATATTATTCCAACCTACTTATTTATATTTTACATCAATTTAACTCCTGTAATGCCTCCTCGAAATCCTAAAATATGGCTAATTTAAAAATCCTAAAGCCCTTAAATATGGATAAATTTGAAATCAAATAGGACCCTACAAAATCTAAAATTTGTATTATAGATCTTGAATATCTAAAACCACACTCAAACATACTTAAAGTATAAATATAAAATATAAATAAAATTAGAAGTTAACATTTATGTTAACTTATAATTATATGTTTATTTTATATTTATACTACCTATTTTAGCTTATTTATCTATAATGTCAACATGGTCAACTCTGTCATTTATCTCATTGTAATATGTCAAATAGGTTGACTCTAACATTTATACTATGTTGATCAAGTCTGTAAAATTTGATGTAGTCAACTAGGTTGACCCTATTGGGAATTCAATACATGTTAAGAAACTCCATCGACCCAAGATGACATAGTTTGAGGCCTCACAACTCTATTTCCATCTTAACAAAGTTCACTTGGCTGACCTTTTCAACTTAATTTATGGGAGGGTTTAGGTTCAATCCTTGGATATAAATAACCCACTCAAATTCATTTATAAATATAATATCATTAAATTATGCATCATTACAAATCATAAATTTGCTTAAAGTTTTTCCTTAGAGAAGTAGCACTTGTCTTGTGGAGGTCTTTGATTCATAAGATACGTATTATATCCTAGATATGATTTTATCTTTATGATGCTTACAAGCCAGAAAAACCTCTTTCAATGCACCATTGGCTAATGGAGAGATTGAGACATGACATGTTCACTTCAAAAATTTAAGTTTATTTCTAACCCTTCATAACTTGAAAAGTAGATGTTGTATAACTAATGGAATGAATTATATCTCTTCTTCCCTAAATTATTTCTAGGTTATATTAGATAGAAATATCTTTGCATTTGTATTATCTTCCCCACTTGTGCCACAAGATTTGGTGAGCACTACATTAGCTTGCATATTCATTTACAAGATTAGCTTGCATGTTATTTAGTGGATTAGCTTCCTATTATTAGTACAATCATGATAACTATCTAAACTTATAAAAAAAATAACTTTTAACTAGAAGCCTTGGAAACCTCTCCTTTGCCATTGTGTGATAAGAGATCCCTTAGTGTAGGTTTAGTGGATCCTTTCTTGGTCATGACCCTGATATAAACATATTTATAAGTGGACTTATTAGTTAATTACCATATTTGAGATTGAATATTATTGAGTAGGATAAATTACAGATCTATCTAGTTTTACTTTCATATAATAGATAATAGCTCAAAATAAAAATTTATATGGCCCACTAAGGTAGCTTGAGAGTGTTGAGACAAATGAGCCCTGAGTGCAAGTGGAAGTGACTACAAAATGAAAAGGTGGTTCCCTTATTTTTAGAAAATTACATGTTTTGAAAGTAATAAAACAAAGTTTATTTTTGTTTTTTAAAATCCACACATAGTTAGATTTATATATTGTTTTTACAAAATAGTACTAAGTTATCTACCCATGTAGAATGACAAATCAAGAAGATGATCCCAAATAAGACAAGTTTGTTAACCTCTTTATGAATAACTGGTTCTAGGATTGGATTCATAAGTTATTGCCTATGTCTGATGGACTTCAAGTTATTAATGAGTGGGATAGTGTGGGTTATTATATTTGGCTTGAATACCTTAAGGTCTTCATAGGACTAATAAATAATGTATTGATACTAAAACATTAATTTTTTGATCTATTTAACTTTAATAAAAGCGTAATTCTGACCAATATGAACATCATAGGGATCGTTTGATGACCCTAAATTAATCATTATAAACTTTTGGTATAATTATATTGGGTTCTTAGGTATATGTTTGGGATTTTTGAGATCAAACACTAACTCAAGGGATGTCATCCCTTTTGTAAATTATTTTTCTTTCAATTTCATAATGTCATCCTAGTCATGTTATTCATTTCCAGGTTCATGTCTTTTTGACTCATCTATAACTTGGATCTAAAATACCCAAAGTTATGAAGGAATTACAAAATATGGTGATTATATTTAATTACCTATAATTTAATCACATTATTTGGTACTGAGGAACATGGTATGATCTCTACTAAAATATTTTGCATCCCTAAGTCTTATAGGGTTGTTAGGTTTACAGTAGTCGTTGCCAATGAATTATCCACCTAATTATGAATAGGGATGACATTGTAATAATTGAAAATTTATATAAAATCACATGCCCTATGTTTTTAATTCCTCAAATGAAATAACTTACATTGGAACTTTATCCTAACTTAGGTTACTACTAGTTTAGAAAATCCAAACACTCTCAATTCTTTGACCCTATATTTTAACACAAATTGTAGTCCTAATATCAAATATTCATATTATGCTAGGTTATTGGTGTAAGGTAACTGGAGACTATAGGTAGATATGTGTCATTTACTTAATTGGTTAAGGATAATAATTCATTCTCTAGAACCTTGTTTGGAATGTCCCCCATCAAACTACAAGGATTATAAACCTAAAAATTTGGGATCTTTATTAGCTTGTTTTTTAGTACATTTTGTAGACAAAGTATAGACACATATGTCAGAGGATACTACATTCACTCTTTCATTGATTGTGTTATATTCTATGATCATTTATTTCATTTTGGATTTTTTCTCAACATAGATCTGATTCGCTACACCTATCCAAGACAACCATATATGGGAGAAGTTTATATGTATGTATTTGTTTAATGTTTTAGACTAGTATTTATTAAGAAACATATGATAATCCTTTAATATATCCACTACTTGAATGTCCATAAATTATTGGACCATGGGATCAAATTCTAATTTATTTTCTATTTTATCCTATATATGATAATGTAAATCATCTTGAAGGATAAAATACAACCTCATCAGAAAATGAACAACAACCACAAGAAGAAAGGAAAAAAGTGAAGAAACATCAAAAGATTAAATTGAATGATCCAAACCACATAAAATGATGCCTAACTGGGTAAAATAAAAATTTAATGATATCAAACTAGATGAATTTAGGAAAGCATGTACTATAATTGCACATGTAGTATCACAATCAGACAAGTTTCTTGAAGAAATTTAAGATAAAAATTAAAATCTGCACTTGAATGATTATTTATAAGAATAAATAATTTTTGTGTTTGGTTCATAACCAACATGTTTCAAACACTTTGAGAGAATGAACCTTTGAGAAAATAAAATAAAGATGAGTATAATGCAATGGTGAAAAATGGGACACATAAATTGGTTTATCCTCCATTCATCTACAAATCAATTAGATGAAACTAGGTATACCATAACAAATACATGGTTAACATCTCACATGAAAATCATGAAGTTAGGTTTCTCACAAAGGGATTTGATCAAAAGGAAGGAATTGAATACAATGAAACCTTTTCACCCACATCAATAAAGACTACCATTCAAGCCATATTGGCTCTCATAGCTAACAATGGTTGTAAATTTCACCAAATGGATGTCCAAACTAATTTTATAAATTGTATCTCAAGGAAAAAATGTACATGACACAACCCAAAGGTTATGTAGTAAAAGATCAAGAGTACAAGGTGTGAAAACTTTAAAAATCATGATAAGGTTTGAAACAAGTCCCTCAATCATGGTATGATAAAATAGCTAAGCTCCTCATGAACATGAACTTAAGTCATTTTTTGTTTGAATATGTAACTCTTTTCACCAAAAAAATTGTACTTGTATTGGTGTATGCTAATGATTTGATCAACATAATTAATAATTAATGTTATAATATAAATTTAAAATAATAGTTGATGAAAATATTTGAAATGACTTATTTGGGTTATCTTCATTATTATTTAGGTAATTAAGTAATTCAAAAATGAAATCACGTCTTCATCACAAAATAGAATAACATTGATGACATTTAGATCATATTTATAATGGAATATTTTATGCCTCTCAACACACCCATGGAGCATAATCTAAAATTGACATGAAAAGATGCAATAAATTTGGTGTATTCCATTTATTACAAACAAATCATTATCATTATCATTTATGTGACCATAACAAGACCAAACATATCCATTATTTTTGGTTTTTCTCTAAAATTCATCCATCTACTCAAATATAATAATTGGGTAATTTCAAAAGGAGTCCTTATACATCTCAAAGTAGCACAAAATGTTGGGATCAAATACTCCCGGTAGGAGACATCAAACTGTTTGGATATTTAGATTCTAATTATGCTAGTGATCAATAAGATGAGAAATCCATGATGGGTTTTCTCATAAAATTGGGAATAATAGTTTTCAGTTGCAAATCTAAGAAGACATCAATGCTGAATTTTTTAATTAGAATTAAAGTATATGGCTTCTTCAGAGGCAACCATAGAGATTTTTTGGATCAAAAGTGTTCTTTAAGATTTGTAAGAACAACATGTTTCACCAACATTTCTCATGGTTTACAACACTTTCATAATTCAAATAGCAAAGAATCTAGTCTATCATGATTGAACCAAACATATCAATACCAAATTTCATTTGACGCATCACTATGTGAAAGATAGAATTGTGATGCTACAACATTACCCTACAATTTTTTCAAGTAATAGACAACTTGACAAAAGTGTTTGGATGATAATAATAAGGTATATTGTATGGTGAAGACAATAGGATAATTAGAATATATTTATATCTAGTGAAAATTATATATATAAGTTGGTTTATCTGAATTTTATCAAAATTGAAAACTAAAAAAATACTTCCAGGGAACAAATCATCATTATTTTAAATAATAATAAAAAGTGAAAATAATAGGAAACCAAAAAAGAAGATACAAATATTAGTGAAATAAATTATGAATTAAACAATGTTTAAAATAAAATTCTAACAATGTCAAACAAAGGTTGGATATGATAATTGTTTTCTGATTATAACTTTGCTTTTTAATTACAACTAATTTTTTGGAATAATCTTGGCTGGTCAATGTTTCTCTTGATGAAAATCATTCTAAATTTTATAAAAATAGAAACAAACTTCTAAAATTACCAATGTTTTCAGTTATTTATATGCAAAAATATATAGGCCCAACACAGGATGTAAATAATCCTAAATATGAGTTTATTTATCCCATAGGTCTTGGAAAAGTAAATAGATTCCATTGAAAATGGAATAACCTCCACTAATAAATTAGTCGCATGGATTAATATTACAAAACACAACAATTGATATTGGTACTATTAATCATCAAGGAGTTACTTTTACTTCGATGTTACGAGTGCAATCCCTTAAGGAACTTCATACTTTACCTCTTTTCTATTTTGATTGGTATGTAAGAATGTAATATGTAATGCAAATCTACATTATGAGGAAATAAGAGCAAAAACTACATTTCCTTATGAGAATTTTAGCTTGATTGAACTATCCTTTATTTCTATCATTTTATCAGTGTTTGCATTTTGCCTCGTCCATGCAACCACTAAAAATAAAATAAACAATATAATATGTTATATATCTATTTTAATTATTAATTTAAAGTTATTTATACACTCAAATTATGATTTATTTACAATAATAAAATATATTGTATGGTAGAGACAACATGATAATTAGAATAGACTTTATATATAATAGAAATAAAAATTAAAAAAAAAAAGAAAAAGAAAAAGAAATAAGCAAAAAAGAAAAAAGAAAAAGAAAACATATATAAAGGAGTAATAAATTAATTACAGTTTAGTTGGCATATCTGAACTTTTATTTAAATTGAAACTCCAAAAATTTACTCTTGGGGAAAATATAACAATCATTTTAGTTGGCTTGTCTGAATTTTATCAAAACTGAAACCTAAAAAAATACTTTCGGGGACTTAATAATCATTACTTTAAATAATTAAAATTTTAAATTAATAGGAAAGGAAATAAGAGGATACAAATATTAGTGAAATAAATTATGAATTAATTTGTGTTTAAAATAAAATTATAACAATGTCAGATTTCATAAGTGTTATTACGGTGAGGAAGAAAAACTACTAAGATACATTAAAGATGGTCGTCCCTCTGTAGTTTTATTTAATGGTGGATGACTACTACTTTCAAGTTGTATGTTATCTTACATTAATTTTTCTTAAATGTAATCCACAACATTTTGGCTGATATGGAATGTTTTTCTTAAGATGGAATCTGGCAGAGGTGGATTTTCTGCAAACAGAGAATTGGCGATGGTTTAACCTCACGGAAAAAGATGGATTTGTTGTTAAGGTTGAATTCATGTCAAGTGAGTTAATGTCGAATTCATGTTTCTTTGTGAATGGAGTATATTTTGTTTGTCTCAGATTTATTGGGGACATAAATATGTATGTATGAATGAATGTATGCGTATTGGTTGATCTTTGTAAGAAAATTATGTATAAAGTAATATTGTGGAAATTGCGTTCTTGGCAAAACCTTTTTTTAAAGGTTGTCATGATTAACATCAGATCAATACAGGACATGTCCTCTGAATAATGTAAACAATTGATTAGGTTTATTGTTTTTGTTGTTGTTTATGTTGTGCTATGTTGTTGACAACATAGAATCATGGCCTTCTCTGTGAATAGTTTATAGCTCTTCTTAAGGTTTATTTCAAAATAAATTTTGATTTTTAATCATTATGTTAATTTAATAACTGAGTGTCTGTAGATTAGATATTAGACATCTAATCATTTTCAGATAAAATAATCTCAATTTAGTATTTTTCCATGAATGCAACAAGAATATTTTATTTGTCTGAGAGTTTGTTTGTTTTTTTTTTTTTTTTTTTTTTTTTTTTTTTTTTTTTTTGGGGGGTGCATACGTTGATTCCATTTTTTAAATCAATATGCTTCTTCATTTGTTAAATTTTTTTACAGTTAGTTAAGATCGAAATGGTGTGTCTGCATGAATGCGGTAAGCATGTTTTTTTTGTTTTTTTTCAATTTTATTGGTAACATTGATATAATTTTTCTAATCAATTCATTTTGTTATATAATATTCTTTTGTGTGGGAATGTAGGGTCAGGGTTTATTTATTCTGAAAAAACTATTTTGTAATTGGAAATTAAAAATTTTCCTCCAAGTAACATAAGGAATTGATTAGCATTAATGGCAGATAGGATTGTGACATCCGCTAGGATATTAATGGCGATTAGTGTATTAACTAGAATCTGTAGAGGACAGTGGGATGGTAGAAAAAGTCGAAAGGGGATAAAAAATTTAGTGAAGCATCCGAGGTAGGCGGGATCGTGATAGCCGCTTGGATAGGAATGGCGATCAGGAGATTAACTACAATCTGCAGAGCGCGACGCGATGGCAGAAAAAGGTGAATGGGAAGGTTGAAAGGGCAATGGTTGTGGCATAGTGTCTAGTCACCGCCTAGGTTTCATTACAATCTATGAATGGAAAAGGAGGAGGTGCAGCTATCCCTCCATTGTAGATCCCTTCATTGCAGCTTTGATTGAAACATTGTAGTTAGGGTATTGACTAGGGCTGAAGGAGGAGGTTATAGAGGTTCGATGTTAATGGAGGCTTTGTAGAATTAAAAAATTAATTGTAGGTAGATAATGCCATATTGGCCTACTTGTTCTTCTATATCTCTCTTCATGCAGACTGTCACCGTAAGAGACAATATATGAACTCAATAAAAATAAATGCAGCACTATACATATTCAAATGATTTCAAGAGGCAATATGTTGTTAATGTCAAATTCATGTTTCCATGTTACATTTATCACAGAATTTCTGTGGACACTTATATATATAGAGAGAGAGAGAAAATGTGCATATGAATGTGTGTATGTATATTAGACTGCATAACAAAATTATGTAAAGAGTTACAGAGTCAAATTGCATTCTTATCAAAATCCCTACTTACTTTTTTTTTTTAAAATTAGAAGGTTGTCATAGTTGGCATAAGAGTAATGTAGGATTCTATGTTGTTTGACAACATGGAACCATTGTTTTCTTGGTGAATGATTTATATCTCTTCTTATGGTTTATGTAAAATAGGTTGTGGGTTTTAAACATTGTGTTGTTTTAATAACTCAATGTGTGCAGACTAAATATTGGACATCCAATCATTCTCAAGTTTAGTATCTTTGTGTGAATGCACTAAGAATATTTTATTTGTCTCAGGTATTTTGCTTACATTGGTTTCAATTTTTTAATAAATATGTTTCTTATTCTGTTAAAAAAAATTATAGTTCTTTAGGGTTATGTGCATAAGTTATAAATTAGGCATGTCATCATTGTCAAGTGAGTTAGGCTTGAATTAATGTGTTTGCATGAATATGATAAGAATATTTTATTTTATTCATTTTTGTTGGTGACATTAGTATAATTTTTTTAATCAATTTATTTTTTTATATCATATATTTTTTTGTTTAGGGCTGTAGTATTAGGATTTCTATATTCTCAAGACCTTGTTTTATGATTGTAAATTAATTTTTTCTTCTAAGTAACATAAATAATTTTTTTTTCCATTCAATTTTCTTCATAGTAACACAAATAATTTTTTTCCTCTTAAATAACATAAACCAATTGTTTCTCTTGAAAAATATCTTTAAATAGTTTATAGATTTTAATATTTTTTATGTAAAAATAAGTTGTGCATTTGAACGATTATGTTGTTTTGATAACTCAAGACAAATAGAAAAAATATTGGACAAATAACTATTCTTAGGTGAGTTAAGCTTGAATCAATATCATAATATGAAAGCGAGTTAAGCTATCACTTTTATAATCAATTTAATTTTTTTCATTCTTGTGAAAGTCTTGATTCATTTTTGTCTCAACTTTGTTTCTGACATTGATGTCAGCTTTTATTTTTTAATCCATACATTTCTTTTCATCATAAACTTGTGTAGAGATCTATATGGTTGATCACATAGTCTAGAGATTGGGTATGTAATTATTATCAAGTGTGTAAAGATCAAATCGATGTCTTTGTATATATATTTTTAGTATCACATTTATTGGTGACTCTAATATCATTTTCTATATCAATATGTAATTTCATGTCTTAAAATTTTGGTATAGGGATGGAAGATCAAGGTTTTTTTCTTTTCAAATCCATATTTTTCCATTTGAAGGTAGGATATGGCCTTTGAATAACATAAAGATTTGGATGTGCCTTCATTTATTAAATATTAATATGTATTTTGACATATTAAAATCATTTGGATCTTGTAAATATAGCTCTATGTATGGTTTATGGATCTTCTTATGGTTTTCATAAAAATATGATTTTTATATATTATGATTAAATTTCATATGACTAAAAATTGTCAATATATGTATGTCTAAATACCTAAATCTAGTCATAGGTATTTGAAAACCTCAATTGTTGAAATTTTTTGAACCACATTACTTATGCTCAAATATAAGACCCTTATTTTGCATCACTCTAACTTTTTATCCATATGGGGTATTGACCCGTCTATTCAACATCACTACTACATAGGATATCCTAAGTCATTAATGATATTTATTTTTTAAATTTGATTATTTTAATATTTTATTGTGCTATATTTTAATGCATATGTAAGGATACATAGGTTCATTCTATATGTTATTAACCTAAAATAATGTTTACATTAACAACTTAATAAAATATATGATATATATGATATAGTCTTGTATCAGAGCAAATTGTACAATTTGATTTAATTATTTATTAAGATAATGAAGTCGTATTGTTTTAATATATAAACATGTATAGGCTAAAAATTAGCCATGGATTGAATTTCAAGCGAGTTAAAGTTGAATCAATGACTTGGTGTGAATGTTGTGAACATATTTCATTTGTCACATATTTATTGGTGACAAAAATATCATTTTTAAAAATTAGTATGTTTATTCATGTAATAAAATTATATATAGAGCTACAAAATCAACATTTCATTCTTTTAAAAGTTGTGGTTTTTAATTACAAGGGGTCTAGGGCTAACATCAAATCAATTTAAAATATTATTCTTGATAACATAAATAATTTGTTGTGTTTTTTAAATTGGTAAATGTTTAACTCTAAATCTATATGATGTGGGAATAGGATTAAGAAAATACAATAACCTAAGATCACAATGGTGATAAAATAATTTATAAGACACCAATTAATTGCAATCTCAAATAAATAAATATTATGAAATATGAAAATGAGATATGCTAAATATAAAAAGTTACAAATTTGAAATATGTTCAACTGATTATGATACCAAATATAAATGATACTTGGTTTATTACGCATAAATAGATCTAGGTTTGTTACAAGGAGTGTGCAGAATGAAGCTTATGAGATAGTTGTCAAATTATATAAATTATGATTATGTTGAAAGCACAATAACTGAGGGGGGGGGAGTGGATCAATCTTTAAAAAAATCATTTCTTTAAATTACACTTAAGAAATCATGAATCATTCAAACAAACATATAGATCTAGCAAGCATAGGAAACTATCCACATAAAAATGAAACACAAGAACACATAACATATGTGGGAAACCCTTGAGGGTGATCTGCAAACCATATAAATAGTTTGTGAAATGGATACTAAAATATATCAATTCATTAGTTAAATAGAAATGCTGTGAAAATATGGGATTGAGTGAAATTAATCAGATAACTTTTTAAAACTCTTTCCTGCATATAATTTTTTTTGATTCTATGTCATTTACTACTTCCCATTTATTTCTAGTATTCTATCAATCTATTTGCTACTGAATTAAATTAAAACATAGAATAAATCAAAATGAAGAGTGACACTAGAAGTGATAACGGAGTTCACCCATCATTTGGGATACATCTCTGGGATTGTTTAACTATAGTCCTATCGCTTATAAAATGATGCAAATATATACTTTTTAGCTTACATCATAAGTGGATTTTAAGAAATAGATATCAATGTTAAAATATGACAGTGAAGGCTATGAGACAATCATCCTTTGTCAACATTATTTATATTTCTTCTTTATAGAAACATGTAATGTCTTCTCCAATTAGAGTATCTGTAATAGTCTGATAAGAGGGCAAAACATCAACTCTCACATACAAATATGTACATCCCTCCATAGTCACTAACTTATAAAATAGAGATAATTAAAATCATAGTTACCTAATAATTACCTTGAAACCATACACATCCCTCCATGATACAAATAGAGGAAATAAAAGTATAGTTATTGGTCTCTGTATCATTACAAATCCATAATACATATTTCACTTATCTACCAGATAAAAGGAAATAACATACTTGGTCTCTATGTAATCAAACACACATACATATTTTTCTTGGATATCACTTTAGCCAAAAATGCAATAACTTACTATCTATACATCTAGGGTCTACATCTACAAATATATAGTTATGCATATATATCTCCATGGGTTATATTGCCTTTTAGAATTAAAAAAATAAAACACAAATATGCATGTATATTTTCTTTGGTTATACTACCTTTTAAAATATAAGAAATAAAACACAAGTATATGTGTATATCTTCCCTGGCTATACTTCCTTTTAAAATAGAAGAAATACAAAGGATAATTTAATATAATTTTGACTTATCAATAGTCTAAATTTTCAAAAACTATCAAAAATAAATTGGATTGTATCTGGGTCAAATTGGACTATATCAAGATTAAGTTGGACTTATTATAAATAACTAATATCTAACTAATGTATTTGTGATAAGTCCAAAATATTTAAAATGATCATAAATAACTTATTTATTAGTATTTGAAAACTATCATAAATAAATTGAACTTCATCAAGAATTACTTGGACTTATAAAAAATGAATCACATCTATATTATATATTTGCAATAAGTCTAAATTATACGACCATTCAAATTGGTGCATAGACCATACATTTACGGATATTATAAGACTTGATAGTATATTTTATAAGGAAAAATAATTCATACAATAGTAATGTGCTTGATCGATATGTGATTTAGAATTTCTGGGATGATTGGGACCCCATGTGTCATCATTTAATTGGATTGTAAACTATATGTTTAATTTGATTTAAGTGACATCCTCGTGACCATCAAAATTCATCTTGTATTATCTTGTACAATCTGGGGTGCCATGTGAGAATCCAAATAACATTTGTCAATACACAAATGCTAAAGAATAAATCTTGAAGCACAAGTTGTGCATTTCGAGGGGTTTAGACCTTTTTGCATAGATAAGAATGTCAAATTATATTTTTCAAAACACAAAATCTCAGATGTACTAAATTCTTAGTTATGCAAATTATGAAGACCTTTTATCGAAGACCTTTTTTAAGGATGCAAAAATGTGAAGTAGACATTGAAATAGTTAAATTTTATTAAATAGATGCGTAGTTATTGAAATGCTGAATTGTTGTAGTAGAATATATAAAACTTAAAAGATGAAGTGTATTTCCCAAGACCCAAAATGTGAAGTGTCACTAGAAATAAATATAAAAAAAACTAAAACATTATATATTATTAAAAAATGAACTAAATTTTGAAAAAAAAAACATTCATATTTCTCATTCCAAAATTAAGGAAATGCCATTTCAAATTTTCCAATCCTTTTATCACTATTTTTTTAGTGCCTAGTGGGATGATGCATTCAAATAGTTTGTTACAATGCCTTTCAAAAAAATAGTTAGAACAAGTGTACGACTTCTCCAGTTCTTATTTGGTTTCCAAGCGTATAATATACTATCTATGGGTATGGATGGTAAATATGTGTTGGTTGGGTTTGTTTTCCATTTCTTGTCTAAGCAACCTGAATAAATTTTAGCTTCTTCTGCATCTTTTTTCTCTACATGAATTGAGATGAACCAAGTTACATTGACCCTTCATTCTATATCCCCATTTTTTTATAGTATCTCAATATTGCTTTTAGCTCTAGTAACCTATAATATGTAGTTCACTCATGTAGAATCAACATATCTAACAAATAACATGTCTTTGTTTTGAACATCTTGAGCTAGATCGAATGCAATTCTTGGTCTTTTACTTCTTGTACCAACATAAAATTTCATGGAGTCCTGAATCCTTCAAATTAAGGGTATTTGTAGATGCCACCCCAAAATTCAAGGGTGCTATCATAAACCATTTTGTGTAGATCTCTATGCAGGGGTATGTCGTGATGAGTTTTATGCCAAAATTCTCATGTGAACCCAACTTCAGAAAGGAACATATCTTCTTTCATTATGTCGTGGATGGTTTATAATTAATATGCTATATCCTTCCACCTACTATTTCTAGTTAAACCAAATTCATTTAATTTCTACACATACTTTTTAAAGTTATATTTAATTTCTTTTTGAGTATTTTTTCTACTTCTATCTAATTCTCTAGCAACAATGGAATATTGAAGCATTTCTCTATTTTTCAAGTCTTTGAAATATATTTTTGTCAGTTTACCTTCTAGAACATTCATCTCAAAAATTTATTTTATTACCTATAATGTAATCGGGGGGCAGGGGGTGGAGTGGGGGGGGCACCCGTTTCTTTCTCTTATAGAGTTTTTGTAATTCATAATGGGTTAACCATGCTTCATGCATATAAAGAAGTATTGACCTTTTGTCAAGCCTACTATTTTGTTTCTTCCCTTCAACTACTAATTATTAACATACTCTTTGAAATCTACTGCCTCCTCAATCAAATATGGCATAAAGTTTCTTGTATTTTCACACATCCTATAAGTGTCCATCATCTCTGCCTCACTCCATATATATTTACTCTTTATACATTTATATGTGTTTCCAAATGTGTCATCAATGTCCTCATGGGTATGTCCTACAGGTAGAAATCAACCTCAACATCAAGGAAAACACTTTTGTAGACAAGGAGAGATAAATATTGCAATAAATACCTATACAAAAAGATATGGTTTTGTGAATTTTTGAATGTAATACTATTTTCATATAAGGTTCAACATTTTTAATATATAATTGTGGATGTAAGTACGTGTTCTTATTGTCCCCACAATATTTGTCTAGTTGAAGGTGTATCCTATAAGGAAGTTTCTTGAAGGCACTAATTAATTTTGCTTCTTCTCTATATTTCTTGCATTTAGGGTAGTATTTTTTAGATAAAAGTGCATCATACAATGGATATTTTGAAGATCTAGGTTATATAGTAAAGATCCATAAGTATTTGACACTATCGTTTCCATATCCCTAAATAGCTTTTTTAATGAGGTGATGGTAAAGTTAGACCCTCCAAGAATGTATGTTAAAAAAATGCCCATATTTTCCTACACCATGACCATGTGTTATAATCCCTGCCATTGATAACTCTAATATTTTGTCGGTAACTACTTTGCTTTTTTTCACTTTCCTCAACACAAATGTTTTTTCATGTTCCACCTTGTCATGAATGACACTGAGACATTATTCAAGGTATTTATTTGATGTTCATTAATATGTGAAATACATTTATTTTTCAAAAAGTATTTGATTTGAGTGCATCATGATTTTTTGATCGATGCACTCTACCTGATCTCTAGAGAGGAACCCAAAGCATTTCTATTGAGTCAACAAGATGTATTTTTTAAACCTATAAATATCATTATATGTGGCAATGGTCACATCATAAAAATTAGTTCTCCACATGTTGTTAAATTTTGGCTAGGATACTAGCTCATATTCCATATCTACTAGTTGTGCATTGATGTGGTGTCTCATAATTTTTTGAGTAAAATATGTTGTAATATGTTAAACATTTTTTTTGAGCTATATATATATATATATATATATATATATATATATATATATATATATATATATATATATATATATATATATATATATATACTTGGCATCTTAGTCATAGAGAAACATGTACAAAATCGTCCACCAATTATTCCAATAAATCTTTAGCTACCATTATTTTCTTATATGGCTTTTGTCAAAATATCCTTTCATAGAATACATTTCATTCCCCATTTTCATGACAATTTTGAATGTCAAAAAAGTTACTTCTCTTTAATCAATATATTTAATCCAAGCTTCGAAATAGATCTCTATACCTTGAAAATCAATGCTAGTTTTATTTTTATTTTTCTTGAATAAACCAATAGAAGGGGCATCTAGGACATGTTGCCTCCTGTCTGTTTTAGTGAAATCAAGCAACTTCATCTTTGCATATTTTAGAATATCAAATTAAAATCCTAACTAAAAACATTTTTTGGTGCAACATTTATCCATATACATTGTTGTAATCTCACTATCAATGCTTTCATCAAACTCCACTTGGCTGAGTGAATTGTTTGGCTGATTTCATTTTTGGGTAGAGTATTTTTAGGAAAGAACTAATTTTTTAGATTCCTTTGTGATAGGAATGCCAAGAAAGGAGTGACTTCATTATGTAAAACATCCCAAATTTTCCCTATTTCTTTCTCCTTTGGTGTCATGTATGGTGATTTTATTGCTCTATAAGTCTCAGTGTCCACTATTTTGTTGGAAGGCCATCTTATCATATATGTTTCAATTTCCTTTGTAATGTAAGTCTCAAAATTTCATATAACATGCCTTATGTAAATTCCCATTTCACTTTCTAACATTTGTATAGGAATGCAACAAAAAATCTCTCTTGTTTGTGCAAATTTAACATAACTAAAAACAAGTTTTTTTATCATTTGCAAGAGTTGTACATTTATGCAACAAATGTACCCTTTTCCCAACAATTTTTCCTCGTAAGCTTTGAAATGTGGTAAGATAATCAACATATCAAAAAAATGAATCCAGAAAAGGGTTTTATTGTTGCAATGGTTTTATATGTAGAACTGGATGCAAATTATTTTGACTTTGTTCCATGTCATTGTCTATAGAAAACTTGTCTATGCCATGTTGCATCATGCTTGTGCTCCATATAATAAAACTATCAACTACATCCCCCAAATTATCCATAAAAGTTATAGGAAAGGGAGGCGGTAGAGTCAGATCAAAAGTTTTAGTCATATTAATTCATACAAATTCAATAGATATTTCTTCATTATGTCATGTGGAAGTGAGATTTATGGTTTCTAGAGATTCAACATCTTGACATGCCACTTTTTTATTATTCCTTCACCAAAAACCTTACCATTGTTTATGAGAGAAACATAGTCTCCACATTGGAAAGCCACTGATGTATGATTTTTGAGTTTGACATTTGAAAAAGACATGAGCAGAGTTATTAATCAAGTTATTTATAAAATCAGTCCAATTTACACTTGTATGTAGGAGATAAAGCTATATTTTTACCACAACATAAGCATGGAGATATGTTAAAACCTAAAAATGTTTAAAAGGTAATGTATAACATTTTTTTTAACAACACGATTTATGTCAATCTAAAAAATAATAGATTTTAATATCATATACTACATACTTAAATTCTTGCTTCATCCCAGTTTGAAGGTATCTCCTAGGAGATAAATTTCAAACATGAATCAGAGCAGAATAACCATGTAGAAAAAATTATCTAATTCAGTCATAATTCAACCATGTATTTTATTCCAATACAAAATGACAATGAGGAATGGGGGTTTTGAGAAAAATTATGGAAAAATATTAGCTTCTTATATTTTAAAATATTATATTTGATTTTAACCTTTGTTGTGGACCTAAAGGTTTGAAGGTGTCCCTTAAGAGATACCTTTCAAACATGCATATGGGTACCCTTGAAGGTTTGAAGATATTACTGGGTGATACCATGAGGTGCCTTGTAATAACTTCAATTGTACCTATGACATTAATTTTAAGACTTCATTTTTCAATAGTCAAGGACATGTGGCATGCAGCCATGAACCAATGACATTTTAACACTTAAAAAATTATCAAGTTCACTAAGAGAGAAACTCTCTCTTATTATGCCAAGTGTCTCCATCCTGTTTACCTAGAGATTGATTGATTGAAATTCATGTAAGAATTCTTAGGGATATGTAAGTAGCATTATGATGATGCATGTCTCGCACCGAATTGCCTCTAAAATTCTTGCTAAAAATGGGGCCCACTTCCCTGGGCCAATGGCACACTGTTTCTTTTAAAAATAATCCATTCATTTTTAAGGAGTGTAGTGATGACACATGTCATCACCAAAAGGGACAGATACTTCAAGTTGAAGTCTACGCTCACCCATGCGTTCAATTACTATGAGTCCATGATGAACCCAAGTGCTAGCTTCAAGTTTATGTCTATGTTATTTATTCTCTCCAAATAGGATACATAAACATATTGGACCATGGGGAGGATAGCTACGGTCTAGGAGTGGGTAGTCAATTAGGCACTTGATCTATAAGTACCAAGGTCATGAGGTTCAACTTATCTAGATCTTGCATGATTTGAAGTTATCTAAGGTAAAAGTCTCCACATGAAAATTGATCAAAAGGATTAATTTTGATCATATTGTAAAAGAAGTAGTGGATAACTTAAAATTAAGTCTCTAGGGCTTAACGTTGGAGAATATAAAGGTAGAGTTATATGATATAAATAAAAAGGTCGCCAGAGTTGAGTTATTCAAGAGTAGCTTTCAGTTGACCAAGGGAGAACATCTAAGACTCCTTGCCCAAGCTAGTAGGATCCATCAACCACCACAGAAAGTATATCAATATAATGAGGCTAAGAAGAAACAAGCTGGTGGTGATTTTGTGAATGTTTCGATTAAGATAGTTGGTCTCAAGTTGATTTATATTTCTAGATGTGTAATAGTGATTTTATTAGTGTATTTTTTTATGTGTGCACAATAATTGCCTCAAATAATTCACAAGCCCTAGATAGGTGCGCAAACATTTTGATTGGGCCCTATTATTAGATTTTGGTCTTGGAGTTTTTTGTTTGAATAGTTTGTCTAATAAATTTTGGTCTTTAGAATTTCTATGCAGGACTTTGGGTCTTCAAATTTTTTTTTGGAGTCTTCACATTAGTGATTTTATGCGAATAAATGTTCTAAATGACTTGTGCAAATAAGATTGGATCCCCCCTTAAAGCTATCTCCTAGGAACATTTCGAATAGGAAAAATAGTGGATTTATCCTTCATGAAATGAGTATAATTTTACTTTATGAGGATGGCACATTGGATGCCTTACATGAAGCAATCCAGGATATGAATGGCAGCCCAAACTTACTTTAAAGTTTCACCTCTATAAGTAGATAGCACCCTAGAAACATATATATCATATATAAGATAATTCAAAATCATGTATGGTATCCATATAGGCATTAGTAATAACCATTTATGTTGATCATAATACATTCAACTAGATCATTACTAATCACAAGTATTATCAATCCTTAGTACCTATATCTATGTATCAATCCTTATCACACTTATGAGATATAATATGATAGATTAAGATAATGAGGAAGAATAAAAATTTCAATGTAATTAGTTAACACCAATTATAATTCACAATAGTGAGTGGAATGCTAGTAAATATTTATATCAAGTTAATGAAAATAAATTTAACCAACATGCATACATATCAAAGATGGTAATATTCTTTCAAGGATACAAAATTCTCACTCAATAATAATAGAAAGAATCATACAAATAAAATATAAAGAGAATAATAGTTTATGTCCATTAAACAAGCAATAATCACTAACATATTTAATCAAGGTCTCATGATATGATAATGAAAATAAAACACCCATCCAAGTATAAAAAAATGTAATATGAAATGAAACATGTTCAAATATTAATTTAACTAACATGGATTTATGTTCCAATAAAAACTTGTCTATGGATATATAAAATATATGGTGTTGTAAAGAGATTACCAAGGGCACAAGATATATAAAAATATAATTAAGTTATAGGTATAGACACATAATTGAAGGATAAATGGATTCATATAATAAGGCTACTGAATGGATAAGGAAAAAAGATTAATGTATTAACACCAACCTATGACTATCTCCATTTATTGGGGTGACATAATGATTTATCAAAATAATATCAACATGTGACTTAACAAAGGTTGTCATAATTTATGGGTGATAGAAGTTTTGAAAAAAAATCATTGATAAACAAACCAACGACATCTCAAACCATAATATAAATATTTGATATCCACATGAGGAATTCATGATTTCAAAAACATTTGAAAATACCATCCATGGAAAAAAATTTATTAGGGAAAGGAACCCTAGAAAGTGGGGCATACATCCCCTTGTTCTTATAGACACTTCATCCTATATGTCATCAAGATTGATAATTGCATCGAATGTAGGATAAAGAAACACTATTAGTTGAGATATAATATTTGATGGCCAAGCTGAACATTACTTTCTTTATTGTATCTTATAAAATAGAAAGAATTAATCAAAATATTCTACCAATAATAATAGGTGCAACTCCTTTCATAATATATTAAAACATGGTCCATGACATAAGAGATGAGGAAATTTAAAGGAACCATTTGCAAAACTCCATTTAAAAACTCATTGAATTGTAGATAATAACATAGGGGGTTAAGATGCACTAATTTTATTAGGATATTTCTAATTTTTATTCCTCTAAGTGATATTGACACAAAATGGTTTGTAAGTTTATGTGGCTAATGGTCAGTCTCTTAAATAATTGTAATTAGTCTCTTCAATGTGATCAAGATTTTTTTTAAAAATAATATGAAAACTATCAAAAATGATGAACCAAGGATAATTCCTCTTATATACCACCAAAAACCCATAAAGAAGAAGTTTATGCCTTTGCTATAAGGTCAACACTATTAATTAACACATAAAAAGTCTTGATGTAGGTATAGACACGTGGCCATTTTAATCCATTGGGCATATTATTTATGACTGAAAAAACTGAATTAAGTTAAAGCATCAAGGTAAAATTTAGATATATATGCATTACATAAAAATGCTTTTATATTGGTTAAATTATTAAAAACTTACTTTACTTAAACATAAAAATTGATATTACCACAAATTTTTCTCAATGTATAAAATCAATATTACCAAAACATTATTGCAGTCCACTACTTGAGGCTACTTCTTTTCAAATTAACACAATTATGGTAAGATTATTAAGAGTCTTGTGTTACCACTAAAACATACCAAGTTGGAAAAGATATAATTAAGCATACCATGAAGTTATAAAAAAAAATTCATTGGATCTAGAGATTGTGAAATAAGAATACATTACAAAGAAATATATTAAAAAGGATCCAAGATATATTACAATTTGTGGGCATGGCCCAAATGACATGCTATCAACCCCAAATTTGGATTTTCCTATCATACAACACTAGATCCCATTATGTCAAAACATTTTCAAAATTAGGCCCTCTAAAAATAAAATATCCATCCATCTTAGGTATGATAATAGGGAGGATCATGTGGATGCCTAAATTTTATTACCACTCCTTTGTATTTGAATTTTGGTTATAGTGTATGATTTTCCCCAGATGTGTTGATGGTGATGTTATACATGGACCGTTTCCTGTTTTCATCAAGAAATTTGGGTCTTTGGAATTTTTGGTTTGGATTCTTCGCATCAGAAATTTTGTCACAAAAAATGTTCTGAATGACTTGTGTAAACAAGAATGGATTCCCCATTCAAGGTATCTCCTAATAACATTTCAAATAGGCTCAAGAGTGAATTTATCCTTCATGAAAGGAGTAAAATTTTAATTTACGTGGAAGGCACTAATGGATGCCTTGGATGAAGAAGTCCAAGATATGAAGGGGCAGTAGAACATACTACAAATTTTCAACCATGAAAGTAGTTAGGTACCCTAAAGTATTTTTGAAAGTACTTCAGGCTTCTTGATAGTACCCTAAGGGCTTTTGGAAAATTTAAAGTAGCCTAAGGGATTTTTGTAATTTCCTTTTGAGGTATCTCTTGGGAGATACCTTGAACATGCACATGATTAGAATTTTCTTTCAAATTATTACCTAGGAGATACCTCAAAGGGCCTTGGAATAAATTCCATGTTACTTGAAAATGTCCTTGCAATAGATTTCATATAAATATTATATCTTAACTTGTACCCTTGGGAGAAGTGGTTATAAGGCTTCTCCCAGTGGAGATGTAAAAAGGAAACAAACCGAGGCTATGGGTCACCTATATTGGGGATGAAATTTTGGAGTAGGCTGGATTCATCTTTGATGCTCACCTAAAACTAAAACTAAGCTTGGTGCTTCACAAAAAAGGGTTATAAAGGGGATAAGTTCTCTTATGAAAGCTAATATGTTAATGCACCAAAATTATAAGTTGATTCTTCCTATTTGACCTAAAGAACACTAATGAAAAAATAAAGATAGAGCTCAGAAAACAAATATTTATTACACATCCATGTAGATGCTCACCAAATGGTCTAGGCTAAGGGAAATGAAAGGGTAGGCCTGAAATAGACACTAACCAATCATAGTATCCACATGTAGGCTTTTGACCAAAAGATAGTAAGCACTGAACACAATGTATATGACCATATGAGCTAGTAATTAGGTGAGATAAGTACACACTATATCATAATAGTGAAATGAAATCACAACCTTCCATTACTTCAAGAGTCTGGTCTCACCAAGAGAGGGAAGTAAAAAAATGTGGAGAAGCACTAGATTTTTAGCATTATGACAACATGCTTCTCATATAATAAGAACAAAAATAAACTCACCCTCCCAATCTGATTGCTTAGTAATGTAGGCTCCATGGAGTGGATGAGCAAGTTAATATTTCTCTTGTTGAAGTTTAATTTTATGCTCTAGATTGAGCATAACTTGTGGTATCTCCTCCTTAGCATCTTCCAACTGAACTAGGTACTTGATAAGGCATCATCCTTTCAATACAAACATTGAGCAATCAGATTTTACCTTTTTTAAAATATTTCTACTATATCATTGTGTTCTTTGGTCACAATCAGATCATAGTCCCCTTGGAAAGGAATAGTGACTTTTGAAAACAAGTCTATGAAGCCTTGTTCTTGAATCTCATGTTTATGTAGAAAGCTCTATTCATCTTCAAAGCCCCTCTTTATCACCCAAGGTGATGGTCTACAGTACCTTAAACTGCATCTCTTGAGCATTGATAATCGACAACTCTGCCTCTTTCCTTGCATCATGATTTTTATCCACTAGGTGTAAGTTTGATATGTAACCATGATAAATTTTTGTTTGGAAAGAACCCTGATGCACACTATTGAAATTTTATTTCAAGATATTTCCTAAGAGATACCTTGAACATGCACGTGATTTAAAATTTTCTTTCAAAGTATCTCTTAGGAGATACCTCAAAGGGCATTGGAATACCTTTTATGTTGATTGTAAAGGATTTGATATAACTATGGCACCTTTTTATTTGGAAAGAATCCTAATGGAGTTGATATATCTCCTAGGAGATACCTTGAACATGCACACAATTGGAATTTTTTTTCAAAGTATCTTCTAGGAGATATTTCGAAGGGCTTTATAATACCTTCCATCTTAATTGTAAAGGTCCTTGTAAGGGATCTAATTTATCCATGACAAGTTTTTATTTGGAAAAAACCTTGACACACAATTGGAATTTTATTTTGAGCTATCTCCCAGGACCTTATTTATTGGACACCTTAGTTTAAAATCTAGTACCATAAGTCCCATTTCAAGATATCTTGGTCCTTTGATTTACATTTTAATACTAAATCCTCAATGTATTTATTAACCCCTTAAATTCTTAGACTATGTTTGTTCATCATCTCAGTCTATAATTTAACTCCATTGCATCTTGTAGGATCAAACAGCTCTCCCTTCATCACTAGATCTTGATTAGATAGAGCAAGGTAGCCCTGAGTCTAATATTAAATAGCATACATCTCAACTAATCAAATGGATGTCACCACATCACTAGATCATTATAAAATAGAGTGAGATGTAGCTCAAGTAAAGACTAAACATCATGAAACTTGGATGATCTAATGGTCCATGATGCATCACCAGAGAATGATCCAATAGAGTGATGCATAATTGAGAAGTCAAAAGGTTCTACCTAAATGGTTTATAGTTCTCTTTAATGGGTATAGTATGTGTAATGACCATTGGATCAAATATCTTTAGGTCATCATAGGACCATGCTATGACATCATTGTATTGGGCAATAAGTTCCACATCTTTCTTGTTTTCAAAATTTGTGTAAGTCTTCCCAATATTTGCTAGCCAGGGTTGATCATGAAGGCCTAGATCAATATCATTATAATCTTTCCCATTTACCTTGGGAACCTTACATGTCTAAACAATTTTGTCATGATCAAATAGTTTCTATAAAGAAATCATTCCCTTTGGGATCTTGTTGTCACTCAGCTAAATGACTTTACCATTAAATTTATCTTCCCTAGATGTTCTTCCATCAGCGTCATCAATGATATGTGAATCAAATTCTCTAGAATTGGTCATGAAATCCAATATATACTGATCATCATTGAATACTTTGAAGTGGTTAGTATTAGCCATCACTAAAGGAAAAGGGATCAGTTCAATGCTAAAATTAGGGGAATTTTAATTTGACATGAGGTTAGTTGTAGTAGATGCCAATTGATCAGCTACTTGATCCTCTTCCCTTGAGATGGAAGTGATGCCAAAGGCATCAAAGGATTAAATTAGATATTAAACTATGAACTTATACCATTTATGGTATGAGAGCTTACATTGGTACTTGCTTCAGACCTAGTTCACCACTAGTTCTAAATCCTCATAAATTAGTAGTTTTTTGACCTTATTTTTTATAGCAAATTGTAAGCCAAGGATAAGGGATTCATAATCAGTGTTATTATTAATACAAGGGAAATGTATATATAAGAAGCATGGTACATTTTTTCAATGGGGTCATTTAAAACAATACCAATACCTAATCTGGCATTACACCTACCACCATCAATTTGCAATTTCCACAATCTAGGAACAACAGAAGCACTCTTGTTATCACATAACTTGTCAACCTCTAGGGGAAAAGACCCTAATTCTAATTTTATTATGTTGATTCTCTCATTCATAACATTATATTCAATTATCATATGCTTCATTCTTGGTTTTCTCTCAACTCTGATCTTATTGGGGATACCCTTCCAAAGTAACCACACATGTGCATAATCTATGGACATGTAACCATTAAAAGCCTTAATCTCTTCCTTGCTCAATAATATTCCATAAACATCAAGTATTTCAACCACCTGAATATCAATTAATTATTACACCCTAGGCTCAGAAGTCAGTTCTAAATGAATATTTAATAATTCTCCTACAAATTTAACCCTAGATTTGTCTAATGGGGTAACAACCCTATTACACTTTATAGGTGTTAAACCATGTTACTTGCATATTCCTATGGGAATGATATTAGTATATTCTCCTAAATATAGTAATAAATTTTGCAATTTCTTACCAAACATTCTGATAGTGAGTAAGAAAGGACAAGACTCAGCTTTGGTTTTATGAACTGTTACATTGGCATGATTAGTCTTAAAGGAATTGTGCTTTCCTGACAAATATTCCAATAGGATATCCATTTGATTTTTAATCTATGTGAGTTCATGTAATGTTATGTTATCCTTTATTTTCTTCATGTCCTCAACTATGTTATAATCAGTTTTGCCAATAGAACTAGGAATCTAAATCTTGGGTTTAGAAGTATTCCCTTTTGGTGGCACTGGGTTGTTTCTTGAAGAGGTGTTAGTAGGAGTTCCAAAGTTGTTTGGAGGCATTGAAGTATTCAAGTGCTGAATCTACTCTATACTCCTTAAGGGATAGGTCTTCTTCAAGAACTACTGAAAGGCTTGGATCTCCTAAAGGACCTCTTCAGGTTCATTTTCCTCTTGAAAGGGGAAATTAAAGGTGTCTACGATGAACGCTTGATCAAATAGCTTAGATCTAGAGGAGTTTGCATTGATATTTTTGTTATGAACCACTTTGAATGTATCCAAATCTTCTTGGAAGGCCCCAAAGGATTTACAAAATTCTATATAGTTAATTTCCCCATAATTGGCTATGCAATATACCCTATAATAGTCAGCGAGTGTAATGTTAGTAATATTAATGTCCTTATTCTTACTGATGGAAGATGGTTAATTATCCTTATTATTATGAAAACTATCATTCTAAATTTTTTTACTTGGCCTAGTGAACCTTTGAAATGAGAAATTCATACCAGAGTGTTCTCTAATATTTTCCACTTGTTTTTGTAACTGAAGGAAATCAGTGCTCAATATGGATTCATTCTCATTTTTAGGAATTTTATAATTATGTACTTGGTTATTATTATTATATGGTAAAAAAACCCTTTGATCACTTGGGCTGAAGCCATTAGTGGGATGAGTCAAGAATGCTAGATTTTGATTTGGAGTCGCATGACTTAATGGCAATTGGGTCAGATTTGGGAGCTGGTTGAAGGCTAGGAGATTTTGGTTATTGTTGGGGAAGTTCATCACAGGTAGGTGTGGTTTCACATTTGGGATTGAATAATCCATTTTCCCCTAGGGCTATATTTGATCATTAATGATCACTGATTCAAAATAGGCTTAGGCTAATGAAGCTATAATTTAAATAAACCTCTTTAGGGATACAAAGGTCATAGGATCTACTGCATATTTATAGACATTTAAGGTTAGGACATCATTAGGCTTGTAGGGTTCCATGGTCTTATATATCTGTTTTGAAGTATAGCATTGAAGGATCGGATGAGCTCACTAGCATCCTTTCTAATAATAGTGAACTAGTAGTAAATAACACAAGGACTAATAATTTTACCAAATTGATCAATAAATACATTTTAAAAATCATTCCAGCTTATGATACAATTGTTAGGCAAATTCAAGAACCATTCTTAAGAGACATGTTTAAGATTAAATGGAAATAACCTACATGCCACATCTTCATGTACAACATTAAGTAATCTTAAAATATTTTACATGTTCCTCAGCAGTCACTACACCTGTTGGACTAAATGTAGGTAAATATTTCTTAAGGTTTCTTGGAAGATCATAAACCATCCCTAGCACATTAATCAAGAAATCCACTAACCATTCCATTCTTGAGTGATGGTTAAAGGCATAGGTACCTTGAATCGATGAAGTTGGAAGAGATTTAGATCTCTTAAGTTTACCTTTATCATATATGGCTTTTCTATGTACTCCAAGCTCAAGTAAAGGCTCTCTAAGTGTGATCTTGTTATGATCTTAGGAAATTCTAGTTTTAAATTCAAAGATCATCCCTAAGATATGATGCATCAAATTAACTTATACAAATAACAAGAGTTAGACCTGCACATTGAGCTTATTTTGTAAAGGTGGCACAAAGAATTGAAAAGGATGTTAATCTTTGACTAATTTAGCTCAAAGATTTGTTTAACTATTTAAATATGGTATATCTTTACAAATTTAAGCCCAAAGGAACTTATATATGTGAAAGGTATGTCCACCATTGATCAAAATGAATTATTCTAACATCAGATACTATGGATTTTCATGTTTTAAGATAAATTTACTAGAAACAAACATTAATAACCCAAAACATTTAATGGAAGCATAAAGATGTGAAAAACATACCAAAGGTTAATGATCTTTATACATTTAAGGAAGGAATTTACTCAAAACATGAAGATATATTCATCTTTCAGTCAAACAAGATTAATATCAGTAAAGGATTTAAAGAGTTAGGCTATCCTTCTAGCATGAGCGGGAGTTGGCTTATTCATGCTTATAAATGTACCACAAGTGACCTCAGTGATTATAAAACACTTCTCATTTTAGAATTTAGAGCATGAGTTTTAGGTTTTGAGAATCTGGTTGCCTATGGTATAATAGCAGTAGAGCAAGATAACTATTTCATAATATTTATATAATATTGGTGTTTGGGAGCCACCTTGGCCCATTCTTTGTGAATCATTTTTGATACATAGTGAATTACACTCCTAATTTAAGCTACATAATGATCTAAAGGGATATATATAATGTGGATAAAACTAAAGTGATCATGGTGTGAAAAAAGAGCATAGAGGAGGTTAAGGTAGAAAAGAAATAAGTGATTGGCAATTTTAATCCTGAACATTATGACCAAGTATCAATTACCACTAAATATGCATATAATAAATATGTAATGTTACATAGCCTAAGCTCAAATATCACTATCTATCAGGCAAACTTTAGAGGAAAACATTTAAGAATCACAAGTAAGAACTAGATCTACTTTAGGGATTTATCACTATAATTAAATAATCATTACACATCTAAGTAAAAATCAAAATGAAATTAAGTAGAACCTAAGATGTTTTAACTAATATAACATAGGTACAAATTATAAACCATGTGATTAAAGAATACTATTTATAATTCAAAGACACTATTCAAATTCAAGACCTCTATTAATAATCAAGAGAAAAGATACATTACGAATTAACACATCAAAATGGAGAATCCTTACAAAATTTCATGATTCTATTAAATTTTTCAAGTATACAAATTTGCTCAAAAATCTCTCTTTTTACAATTGTGATACATGCCTTTATAGGAAGAATAGGTAGTATATTAGTCAGTTACAAAATATAGGTGTACAAAGGTAAAGACAGTTGTACTTACAAGCTCTATAATACACGTGCTTTCCCAAATCATACTAACCTAGAGGTAAATATTGTAACAAACTAGCATACGCCTTTACAATGGAATATTATATTATAAAATGTTACCTAATTTTTATTAGAATAGAATATTACTCTAACTTGCTAGTCGGGACCCTGTTTGTTGTTAGAGGATGCTCATGGCCCTCTCATGTTGTTCATCAACTAGCTCAAGATCTAAAATAGGCTTCATGATGCATTCCTCTTCTCAGTTTGGTAGCTCATTGAATTCTTGGTCATTTCTGGCCAAGGCCTCCTTGATACTTCTAGCTTCATTGATCCTCTCACTTGCATTGAATATCATATCTAATATCTTATTGCTATCATGTCCATACTAGCCTTTGTTTTTCCCTTGGAGTTATTCAGTCACCAAAGTGTCCTTATGCTTGAACTATTCATCACTAGTGAGGCCAAGGGCAATAGGTTGTGTAGGATTGATAAATATGGTCCCAAGAAGTTTTTCAATTCTATTAATGATCCATTTATCATATTTTATAAGCCTCCTTACCTTGGTATGCTAGGTACTCAAGCTTTAAACCTTATCAATAACAATCCCCAAGATTAGAATTGAGGTTCAGGATCTACTTCTTTGCTTGAATGTTGAGAATTCAGGAAATCTTATCCTTTGAGGGCTACCATTGGGTCACCAAGTCTTTAGTTGATGTATCATGGTACTCTAATGTGCTCTACCTCATCTTCATTGACTTTAATGCATCAAACATGTCAGAAAATGATTCATCCAACATTTTTGTCATGGCCTCTAGGACTGATAAGATAACCTATGTTTGTAAATTTTCCCTTTCTCTTTCTAAATTTTGGATCCTTTGTTTTAGATTCTGGACTCCAGCCTTGGTTTGTTGTGACTATGATTCTATCAAGATTTCCAAATATTCATCATGTATTGTAGCCTCACCAAGATGTTGTCCTGCAATAGGGGTTAAACATACAAAATGTTCCACCTTTTGAAATGTGAATTATTTTGTCCCAACCATGGCTCGCTTGGTTTTTATTCTCTATAAGTCTATTGTCTTAAGATTGAAATTAACTATGGTAATGAGATCCTTGAACTAGGGAAGTTCTAGGACCCCCACACATGAACTAGGAGATGCTCTTGAAGCATTCATCTTATTATCTCTTGAGCCTTAGGTGACCATAATCCTTCTTTCTTCCTACTCTTTCATCATATCCTTTATCCAAAGCTTAATGTCAACATGCACATCCACACCAATGCTTTTCATGGCCCAGGAGTGGGAGAGAGATGGGATCTTTTGCAAGTTTTAATAGATGAACCATTCAAGATTGACTGGTCTATGGATTATAAATTCATCATTGGAGAGATTAAACTCATTAGTGGGATGAGTGAAGGTCAATATAGATTTATTCCTTGGTTCCATTAGGACAAAGGCCAACCTACCTTCCTCTTCTTTTGAGGTGCTATAGGAATTAGCTCATTTGTCATTGTTCCCTCTAAAAGGTCCTCCTCTCCACCTGAGCCATAGGATTCTGTATGTTCTTTAAGGGAACCCTTAAGTGTCTCTTCTGGTTCCAAGGTTATCATGTCAATATATTGTATTAGAGAGGGTGGCCATTAGGGCAGTGTTGAAGATGGAGGCCCTTCCCTAGGTATCTCTTCTAGATTGACCTCTACAACTTTTTCCTTCCCTTTCTTTTGTTCATCATGAAGTTTCCCAAACTTTTATTGAGACTACTATGATTTCTCTACCCAAGGTTGCTCATGGCTTGTCCTAGATGGCCCAATTAGTAGATGTTATTGCGAAGGGTGCATTTTCCATGTTTCTCTAGATGGCTTGTTGTCCCTGACCAATCTATGTTATAGCTTGATGTTGTGGTCTTGGATCCTAGCCAACACTTCCTCATAATTCCTAGATCTGATGTATATGGTGTCATGGACACCAAAGTGGTGTATATACTCAAGCTTGAGCTTTTTTCCCTTTACATGTTCTCCCACTTTGTTCCATGGATACCACATTTTGAGTTCATCTAGCTGAAAGCCAAATGAATTCCTATGTGTGACCATAACTTTCACCTGCTTCTAGTCTTTAATTATGATTTTACCAATATCTAATGGGAAGGCGTGAAGCAAACCCTTCATCTTTTCCTTGCAATCCTGGTCAATTCCAAGGATGAGCTAGGAGGCAATATCCTGCTCAACAAGTTTATTTGGGACATGCACTGATAATTTATAAGGCTATGACATAATTCCCTCTATCTTGATGACAATGCAATCTGTGATATATCACATATCCCCAATCATCTCCACACATGTTTTTATGAGGAGGTGAAGCCTAGGCATGGGAACACCTGTGATGGCTTCAAATATTGCTAGGAAATCACAATCATAGATAAACTACATGTGGTTCTTGTATTTAAAGATATGAAATTTGGAATATTAGTGTGAGATGGTTATCCTACCTTCTGGGGACCAATTCCTGATTTTGGGGAAGGTGATTGAAGAAAGAAGGGCATCAAGTAGGTAAAACATCATGTAGAATTGCTTGGAGATCTTTCTCTTGATGGTAGAAAATTGCTTGGTAAGGAATATGTTGATCAGATCTCCTATTAGAGGTGTAAATTTTTATTCTAATAGGAAGTGTACATATGATACCCAAACCTTATTTATGTAAGTGGATGAAGGGGCACAAAAATCTCTATTCAAAAAGGTCATCATCAACCTAATACCTTATGTAAAATAGATGATAATGATTTTTCCATCAACTGTTCTAAAGATGTGAGGTCTTTGGTTTAGCCAAGGTTTGAGGACATAGTCCAGGTCATGGTTATTGGTCCATTCCCTTATATTGGGAGGGTCCACATAGAGAACAGGGAGATTATAGTAATTTTTGAAATAAACAAGAGAAATATATGGTACCTCTTTTGAGTTACCTTCCCTAATAATCCATTCACTGTTAATCCTGCAATCAACACAAATTGGGTGCAAAGACATCAATGTAGTGAAATATCTCTAGTTTTGTCATGGTATGATGGAGGCCAACCATATGGATTGTAATTAGGTCATAGTGTTGTCTATTGGTCATGGAATTTCTTGAGTCTTCTTTTGAGATGGACTACAGTTCTTCTACCATGAATAAGATCTTAGAACAATTCTTGATGCTATAGATGTTTAATGTGGCGTGATCTAGTTTTGTATCCTTGAAAACCTAGTCCTCACTTTATTTCATCAAATAGAGCTCAACCTCTTCCTTTAATTGTTGTCTACTAGCTATCATGATCCTTATCTCTACTAATTACTCAAATCGAACTGTAGATTATTCCCATGGAATCTCTCTTACACTTGGGTACACAATTAAGCTTACTTTAGTCAAGTTGGCTGCAAATTGTGCTTGATTAGGTTGCCTTTTATGCAGGGTTTAGGGTTTTATAGATTTAATGGCAGAAGATATCTAAGATTTGGCTTATACATGTTCTAAATTTGATTCAGACCCCTACCTTTATACTTTTGTGTTTTTGAGTGCACAAGATCTTCATTTTGTCCTTCCCTGCTTGCATGGAGTTTATGTGGCACTGGTTTAGATCTTTTATGGTATTTTTCAAAAACGTCATTTGAACACTACCCATTGGTATTTAAAATACTTTCTTTATTTCATTTTTTAGGATCAAAATCATTAATTAGCATGATCCATTGATCATAATCTAGGCCCTTATCTTTTAATTGGTTCTTAGGTCTTAAGCCATGTGGTTGTGACACTTGACATGCTCAAGTATCTTTCCCATGTTCCAAATATTATGTTGGTCCTTCTTTGAGAGTCATTAGCCATGAGGTGGGTTTGTAGGTTCTCAAGGGTTTTGTTGAAAAGTATTTGAGAGCTTCACACCATTAGATCAAACCCAATGACAAAGTGTAGACTATCGATCTGTAAAAATACGTGACGTTAAGTTAGTACATTTTTAAAAGTCACAACTTAGGCTTACGTCCCTTAGGTGAAGGTTTATTTTGTGTTCATTAAGCATGGGACAAACCATAAGCTAAGGAATTTAAACCTAAATTATGATTTAAAAAAGGGTCAAGGTATAATCCCTCTAGGTTAATGTATACATTTTGTTTAGCAAACACTATAAAAACATTAGGCTAAAATGTTTATGCCATGTGTCACAAACCATTCTCAAAATAGATTCAACATGAAATGATAATCTAAATTTTACATAGGGTAAGTCTGTGATTTAAGGTCCATTATGCAAAATGCAATGTGGATCCTTAAAGAATAGACTTAGTCTATGTATATTTCTTGCATATATTTGTGTTCTACAGATCAGGGCCTTTCATTTTAGGCATATTTTGAGCATTTACCTCAGCTTGGCTAGCCACTTTAGAGTAAAAAATAGGGTTTTGGGAAATTATTTGAACATTGAGTAAATTTTTTTCATTGATTTAAAATTGATAGTCTAACGGTCCTCAAATACACCTTCATGAGTGTTAGTTGATGGTTGCATGGACATCAAGTTTAAACTGGTGAAAATTTCATTTTAATGGATTTAAAGTTGATAGTCGCATGAGGGTTAAGTTAGTATTTTTGGATGTTTAAATGATGGTCATATGAACATAAATTTTAAGTTCATTAAAATATTTAGGTTCAAATGTGAGGATGCCACTTGGCATTTTTGTGGGGCCTCCAAGGGTCTTGGTTTTAATTTTCTCTATTGGATCAAATGCAACGATAAAGCGACAACCATGAGATCTTGATGTAGAGACTTACTTTCAATTGGTTGTGATGTCAAGTGGATCCACAATCCTTTTAGTCCTCAAATGTAATGGTGTTATGTTCCCACCTTTTAACTCCCTATATCCATTTTATTTTTCAATTATGCTTTGCTTTGTCTGATTAGGTCCTGATGAGTAAGTGTGGATCATCAAATTATCTAAGATGCATGCTCTTTAAGCTAAAGTTTAGGTTATCTTCACTCCATTCGATCAAATATCATGAAAAAATGACAACTGTAGGATCCTTTGAGATTCAAAGAATTTAAGTTAGGACCATGGGGATATAAAAGACTTAGGCTTAAGGTTCTAAGACTAAGGTTATGATTGTATATAATGAATACATTAGGACCTTAGTACTAGAACCTTAGAATAAGTTGGGAAATATTGAAAGAGACCCTACATGACAACATTATTTAGGTCATAAGGAACATAGAAAAGGGGTAAATAATGATGGGGTCAAGTTTCTTAATCAAGTTGTGTTGAAAACATGACTAGAACTAAGATATGTATTTTATATCTAAGTCTATAAATGAATTTTTTAAATGGTTCTCTACTTTATTCAAATTTTAACTGAGGGTTTACCAGGGTTTTGAAATATGGAATTTTTGAGGATACATGCCATGGAACCTAGAACTAATATTCAAATGGACTTCATTAGCAATGTTAGTCAATATTAAGACAAAATAAAACCACACTAGTTTATCCTTAGAAAACCTGGATGACCTTCAGACTCTATGGAAGACTTTGTCTTATTGAAATTACCATGTTTTTATAATAAGGGTCTCTCAAGGATCCCAATCTTAAAATAATGGGGGTATGTTGGTCCCAACACCTTCCACTTGTACTCAACAGCTATTACTAAGACAACCTGCATAGTTTCCATTCTCACAATAGGAGCATAAGTCTCAACATAGTCTCTACCACGTTGATGTTTATATCCCTTAGCAATCAATCTTGTTTTGTATCTATCAATTTTGCCTTTTTTTGTGATCTTGAACTTGTAGACACAACTCCCATGTTTTGTTTGTTTCTATTACATTTATTTCCTCATTCATGGCTTTACACCAATTTTCTTATTTCACTACTTGTTCAGAAAATGTTGGTTCATCTAGAGAAAATAAAGAAAAATTCAAATTTTCATCATCATAGATCTCACTCAAGATCATAATCTTTCTAGTAGCCATAAGAGAAGCAATAATTAGATATGAACTGCTACTAGAGTTGCTTTATTGAGGAGCATATTAAGAAGGTGATGGAGGTGTTGATGATGGTTCACCTTGTTGATCTATGACTTGTTCATTTTGAGCATCTTCATTTCCATCATCTATGAGTATTGATTCTTAGATACCTGATGTAGTGTCAATAGTTTCACCCAATGATTCATTTTCATTGAATTCAACATCCCTACTAATCAAAACCTTCTTTTTAATAGATTTAAACAATCTATATGATTTAGTGTCTTCAAAATATCCAATGAAGATACATTTTTCTTCTATATCATCAAATTTATGTCTTTTTTTCTTTGACACATGTGTATATGCCACACACCCAAATATTCTTAGATGATGGACACTCTAATTTTTGCTTATCCATGATTCTTGTGGAGTCAAGTTTTGAACATACTTTGTGGGACACCTATTCAGCAAGTACATTGTTGTTGCTAGAACTTCACCCTAATATTCTTTTGAAAATACCTTATTTTTTTAGCATGATTATGACCATCTCTTGGATGGTCCCATTTTTCTTTTTTTCCATTTTGTTTTGCTGTGGAGTGTATCTATATGTGATCTACTTTTCAATTCCTTCAATCTTTCAATAATTTAAGAATTCCTTAGAAACATACTCTCCCCCTCTATCTAATCTCAGGGCCTTGATAAAATATCCACTCTATTTTTCAACCAATGCCTTAAACCATGTGAACTTATCAAAAATATTAGACTTATTATTTAAGAAATAAATCCAAATTTTCCTACTATAATCATCTACAAAGGTTATGCATTCTTAGAGTGGGTGAGAGTTTTCATTGGACCACACAAATATGAGTGCACCAATTCCAAAGGTCCTTTTGCCCTTATAGACATCCCTGATTGAAAAAGATGCCTATGTTGTTTCCCTGGTATGCATGACTCACATTTTCTTTCAGGTTCTACTATCCTTGGTAGACCTATAACCATATTCTTCTTAGATAAAAGATCTAATCCAAAAAAACATAAATGCCCATACCTCAAATTCCAAATTCTAGATGTGTCTTTCATGACTTTCTTTAAGGTCGCTTGATGTAGAAGTATTGTACTCCTTATAGGACCAATTTTCATTTTGAGAGGAAACATTCGGTTCCTTGTCATATGAACTATAGTTATAATGTTCTTGCTTTGTTCTTTATCAAATATTTTTCACTTTACATTCTCCATCAAGACTCTATATCCTTTTTCTACCAACTATCCAATACTCAATAGATTTGTTTCAAATTCAGAACATAATAGACATCCTGGATTATTCTCCCTTCACCTTGCTTGGTTTAGGTTATCACAGTTCCTCTGCCAACAACATGAACTCTTTCATTATTTTCCATCTTAACATATAATTGAATATTATTATCAATGGAGGAAAATAGGTTCTCATTACCACTCATGTGGTTACTATATGCACTATCCAAACACCATACCTTAGCACTGATCTGCTCAGCAACATTGCATACAATGAACATGTTTGGCAAATGTCTAGGTTCACTTACATTTTCAATGACTATATGTGCATTTTGTCTTGATTGGTTATATTGCCTCTTTATACATGCACTGGAAGAATGACCATACTTATGACAATAATAACACTGAATATTACTTTTATCATATCTTTGATTTAAAGTATTATTTTTTTCTTGTCTTGAAAATTTAATTTGGAGCTGCTTAATCCTTCTTGACTGTATGAACTTAATCTAACATAGTAGCTCCTTCCTCTTTCTCTAACTCTAAAGCTTTTGCCTCTATTTTCTCTTCCTCTCCCATTACCTCTGAAACTGGCCTTAGACTTGAAGGATTGCTCTAGGGAAGAAGGTTCATATCTGTTCAACCGGTGCTCATGGGTTTGAAGAGAACCCATCAATTCATCCATTCTCATCCTTGAGAGGTCTTTGGCCTCTTCAATAGCTATGACAATTGAATCATACCTCATAGGCAAACTCCTAAGGATCTTTTCAACATTCCTTTGGTCATCTATTGTTTCACTATTAACTCTTGACTGACTTGTTAAGCTAGAGATTCTAGTATGAAACCCAAAAATAGACTCATTTTCATTCATTTGCAATGTTTCAAATTCTCTTCTAAGCATTTGGAGTTATACTAACCATACCTTATCAGTACCTCTGTAGGAATTTTGAAGGATCTCCCATGCTTCCTTTGTGTAATTTGCTTCTGCAATTCTTGGATATATCGATTTTGTCATTGTTGTTTCTATCATATTCAATTCTTTCACATCCTTCTTTTGATTCTCCTTCAACTTCTAGGCATTTGTCAATGCGTTGTACGATGCTTGATCGGTCACATTTGTGAAACCGATGATCACACGCTCCCATATATCATTTGCCTAGATGTCATAGTTCTGACCATCAAACATTGGCGGATTCAATCAATTCTTACCCTCGGTTCTAGCCATGCTATAGATTTACACTACTATAAATCAACTTGCAGCTTTCTAAACCCAAGATCACCTTCATCAATGTAAATCGCCTGAAATGATCGTTAAATTGTGTTTCTCTTTGATTTTGAATGGTCAGAGGCTTCGGCACTGTCTTCCGTAAGCCTTAACTTAAACGGCACACGTTATGTTTGTTTTGATAAGGCTATGACCCACGACTGAGTTTTTATAAGGGCTCTTCGTCCACCTAAATCTTCCAGCAGTTGCTTCAGTTGCCCGTGTTTTTTTTTTTCCAGATTGCTCCTCCTATCTTCTACGATCTGGACTTCTTCCATACATCTCCTTTTAGACAGTCTCGGTCTATTGCATTCTTGTGCAACGCTCAACTCTTTCTGCCAACACAGTCAGATGGAGCAACAGAGTCAAACTGGTCTGCCTTGGTTCAGCTGCATTCCAGTTAGCTTCGCCCAAGGGTTTGAAGGGAACTCAGATAACACAGTTATCCTCTTCATTCAAATACAGATACAATTGGAATGAAAATGAAAAAGAATTCAAATGAAATGCGATTTAATGGCGCAGACAGTCGGCGGCAACTTCTAATTAATGACCCAAACAGTCGATGATTTAAATGCGATTTAATGGCCCGGACAGTCAGCGGCACCTTCTAATTAATGGACCAGACAATTGACGATTTAAATGTGATTTAATTGCTGGAACGATCTATGACACATACTTCTTCTCTGCTGGAGCTTCTGCACGATCTCACTGCTCTCTTCTTCCTGAGGAACGCCCCATAAACTTCCAGTCTCTGATGGAATAAAAAAACTGTTTCTTTCCCCTTTTGTATTCACGATCGATCTCCTTCTTGATCGTCGACCTCCTCCTATCTTTGTCTTTTTTGTCTTATCTGCTTCAACCTAACTGAGAGGATAGCTGGCCAGATTTCGTCTCTTTGACACAATCTTCTTTTCTTGAACAGATGCACTTATTTATGCAGACTGTCCCTTGATTGCAGAAAACACCAATGCTGCTGCGCCTTTCTCCTCTGTCTGGATCTGCAGGCTCTGATACTAATCTATGAGAGCAAACAATAGATCACACAGAACAAATGTTACTGCATTCTTATTGCTTGAGGAAATGTTTACAACAAGCCTTATCATACACGCTGAATTAAGAACAAACTTTCTAAAATTAGATTAATAAACTCCTAATTTTAATAAGAATTTAACCTGGAACATGTCTTACTATTTTTAGCGGTGGGAGAATTTACGTTTCCCAACAAACAATATCAAATGAACGGTAACATTATGTATTGTCAGCCATCTATGCTAATTAAAAAATGGACAAAACACACTCAAAGATCAATTAAACGTATAGTAAGCAACTTATTTTGTGAATGAGTCCTTACGCGTTTCACAGTTGATCACTTCAGTTACGTACAATTTATAATGTTAGACGATTAGAATATATACCGAGTCAAGATGAAGATGAATTAATTATTAGGGAGTTGGTCAAGTCTGGGCTATATAAAGCAAGGCTTCCGCTTCTAATACACAATCTTCTTTTTTGTTGTTCCTTTAATATTGATTAAAATGGCTAATCGAAAGATTTACATTACCTTGGGCGTTTTTATGTTGATCTGTTGCCAGAGTGAGCTAGTCATTGGAGGTGATCCCGATCCCTTGCAAGATTTCTGCGTTGCAGACCAGCAAAGCAAAGGTGAAATTTTATAATCATTATATTATTGTATCTATGTATGCAGGTGGCTTACTAACAGCTTGATTGAACAGTTTTGGGTTTGCGTGCAAAGACCGAAACACGATTTCAGCAGAGGATTTCTTCTTTGTGGGCTTGGGGAAGCCGGGAAACACAAGCAATGCCGTGGGCTCCAACGTAACGCTGGCGAACGTTGGACAGATAGGTGGCCTCAACACACTGGGAATATCGTTGGTCCGCATCGACTATGCATTGGGTGGATTAAATCCTCCTCACACTCACCCAAGAGCCACGGAAGTTCTTTTTCTAATGGAGGGCAAGCTTCTTGTGGGGTTTATTGATACTAACAATAAGTTTTTCAGCAAAACGTTGGAGAAGGGAGATGTGTTTGTGTTTCCTAAGGCGTTGGTGCATTTCCAGCAGAACGTGGGGCATGAAAATGCTGTGGTTATAGCTGAAATGAGCAGCCAGCTTCCGGGAGTTCAGACCATCGCCAATTCTCTGTTTGCAGCAGATCCACCTCTGCCCGATTCCGTCTTAAGCAAATCATTCCGCATCAGCCAAAATGTTGTGGACTACATTCAAGCCAAATTCATGTAGGATTATATACATATCCTCCATTAAATAAAACTGCAGAGGGACGACCATCTTTAATGTATCTCGCCATAATAATGCTTATCAAATCCAACCTTTCTTTGGCATTGTTATAATTTTAATTTTTAACCACAGTTTAATTTATTATTTATTTCGCTAATATGTGTATTTTCTTTTATTTCTTTCCTATTCTTTTCACTTATTTTATTATTGAAAATGGTGAATATCTTATTCCCGAAAGTTTTTTTTTATTTTCAATTTGACTAAATTTCACATAAGCCAACTAAAATGATATATATATATATGTGTGGGGATTCTCTTTTATTTTTTTCCTATTCTTTGCACCTATTTTATTATTGAAAATGGTGACTATCTTATTTCCGAATTTTTTTTTTTGATTTTCAATTTGACTAAATTTCACGTAAGCCAACTAAAATGCAATATAATATATATCTATATGTATATGTGTATGTGTATGTGTGTGTATATATATATATATATATATATATATATATATAAATAATTCTAATTATTATGTTGTTTTTACCATACAATTTCATTTATTATTAAAAAAAATGATGGATTGAGTATGTTAATAATTTCAAATTAATCATTGGAATAAATATATAACATATTATATTGTACAATTTAGGTTTATTGGTTGCATGTGGGAGGTACAATGCAAACACTGATAAAACGATAAAAAATAAAGACTAGTTTAATAAAACCAGAATTCTTCTCTCCTAATGTGTATGTACATTCCATTTCGCATTCTTTTATATCAATTAAAAGAGAAAGGAGGTAAAATAAGGTCCCTAGGAGATCACACTCATGACATTGCAGTAAAAGTTATTCCTTGATGCTTAATAGTACCAATATTAATGCATTTTATAACATTAATCCTTGTAACTTATGTATTTGTAGGCCCTAGTCCATTTTCAATGGAAGCTATTTAAGTTGCCTCAACCTATGGGAAAAATCAAGATATATTGCGGATTATTTGCATCCCATTTTGAGCGTATATATTTTTACATATAGACATCCAAAACTGTTGGTAATTCAGGAAGTTTGTTTTCAGTTCTATAAACTATATAATAAGTTTTGCCAAGAGAAACATTGACCAACCTAGACTAAACCCAAAAAATAGTTGTAGGCATAATTTTTTCCATTCAGTATACTAATTTTGGACTATAATTCATCATTATCAAGATCTCCAATGTTCCATTTCTTGGTATGTTTTTTCTCTATATATAATCAACATATTTAATGATTTTAATGTTTCCTTTTTATTTCTTAAAATAAATGAATTTGTTGAATTTAAATAAGTCAATTAAAAAATGCAAGGTTTTATTCAAATGACAAACAACTATATATTTAAGATGTTAGTAATTTCTAGTCTTCAACTTTAAGTTCAATATTTTGTATATTTGACATTAAATTTTAGAAACTTACATGTCATGGATTGGAAAATTTTAGACAAAAAACTATGTAATGCAATAACCATTTTAAACGCTTAACAAAGCTTCAAACCGTTTGATGATCCAACTCAAAAACTTGAATATTGTTTACTAAACGGAGCTAACACAAATCACCAAAGATAATAATATGACTTTCACCAAATGACTGATTCATTTTCTATGTGAAGGCCCCTACCAAAATTTGACCAATATGCGTCAATAGTTTTGCCCCTATGAGACTCATTTCATCAATCATAAATCACTTAATATATTTAAAAGACTATTATAAAATTGTAATTTATTGTCCTTCTAATGGTTTAATATTTTTGTAGGTATGTGAAGGCTTTAATGGATTTTTTAATATTTAATATTAAATGTAAAAATATCTTTTGGTGCACGAAATAAAAATGCCAAAATATGGTGAGTTGCTTGTGAATTCAATAGAAATTTTATTTTGTTGATAGCCTATGATTTCCTTGTACCAGTAATGCCTTGAACCATCATTTTTAATGCGATATTTTTTTCACACTAAGTGTACTCACTCAAAATAATATTAGTAGAAACTTATTGTTCTATAGATAACACACCTGAAGGTGGATGGAATAGAAGAATGGGATATATAAATTTGTTTGGTTAATTTATTTATTTCTATAGACGAAGTGAATGTTTATTACAAGTACTCTTAAATCTTAATATCATTCCACTTATTATGTATATAAAAGTCATGATGACAAATAAAACAAAGCTTATTAAGTGAATATCATTGTTAGGGTGTAGTATGATAAAATTTTGTGTTCATAAAATTGATAAATTTATGGTGAATAATATCATCTAAATATTTTATTTATTAAATCAATATATTTAATTTTTTTGCATGGTCAATATGCCATGGATGATTGTAATTTGTCATGTTTTCCTAAATTTCATCTATTTTTTCAATAATGCATCCAATGTCGGTAATGATATTTTAAAGTACCTTCTTTTATAAATAAATTTCACTCTAATAAAATAATTGATATGTAATACAATATTTAAAGGAATTGCAATGAACCATGTGAGGAGATGATCATTATCTAGTACTTCTTCATTTTTCCATTGTTCACCATTAAGATTCTTATCATATGACCAATTTATTGGTGGTTCTTTAAGTGATATAAAATCAAATTAAAAAGGATGATACATATATGTATCAACAATATAATAATGAACCATTTTATTTTTAATAAAGTGGCCATGTTGATTTCAAGCCTATATTTAGTATTAAAAATAGGCATACATATATTTACAACTGTAATTTTAGCTTTCTATTCTATTGTATCGATATTGGACGCATCATTTAGTAAAAGAAATCCAGGAATATGTGAAAACCCTCTATGTTTCCATTCATACATTTAAAAAATATTTATATATATGTGAATGCATATAAGAAACTATCTTCTAAAATTGGAATGTGGTATGGAGGATTTTACTACATACTTGTAACAATAGTATCTGGTAGTAAAAGTATTTTCTAATAATTCTCTAAATATTATAAATTCATTTTGAATATAAAGGGTGTAGATACTAAAATAGGGTATTCATTAGTTGAAAATAATAAGCTTTATGCACATTCACCACATGTGACTTTGGCACAAAAATAAAGTCTTAATTCACCATCTTCTCATACAAGTACATTATCTTATGAATCAATCATATTTTTCTAAGTTTAAAAACCTAAATGCCCATTATTATATATTTAAAACATGTTAAATATCCATGATAGACATTTCAAAACATTTAGGGTAGTTCATTTGTATAGTGAGGAATTATAACGATTATGGTCATTGTTTATGATTGATAACAACATGAGTTAATTATAACTATCGATCTCCCACCAATTACTATTTTAGTAAATCAAATCCATCCTTATGTTTAATCCATAATCGTAGAGAATTCATGGTGTGATTAACTAATGAAATATATCTAGATATAAACAAGTCAAGGTCTAATTTAAATGGGATTTGGTACCTATCTATTGCACATCTATATACTATTGTATATTAACAAAATATACCTTAAGATTTGTATTTAATATAACTATCACTAAGATAATTCATAAGACAAGTTTGAAGGAGTCAAATCATAAGTCAAATTAAGCATTACCAAGTAACAAATCAAATTAATAATTGCTTTCACATAATTAAGGAGTAAAATTACATAGTCACGAATAAGTGGTAAAATTACTTGTCACTTCATTTCCATCCTTGTAATATCAGATGCATAGTATATGACCAATCATTAGATAGCGTTTATTGGAATCAACTCAACTCATTATACTACCCCATTTTTATAGGTTTATAGACTTTAATATCACATCTAGGGTTTCAAGGAAAAAGATGTTGATTTATATATTTGTGAAGGTCATCGAGGTTTACAATTATAAACCAAGAGAAAGGAAAGATAGTCTCATGTGACCATATAGTCAGTGTGCTCATTTATACATGAATCAGTTATGACTAGAAGGTTGGTATAAAACTATGATACTAACCTAATCCTATGGAACTTACCCAAATTAGGAAGTAGATGAGTTCCTTTATTGAGTGAACCACATGTCTACTTATCCCTGCTTTCCACTTCTAGAACACATTAACAATAAGATTGTTAACCATAAAACCTAAATATCATCACATATTTAGTACATTCCATATTTATCATATGCCCTATTTAAAATATAAGAATCGATTGTCAAACATTTATAAATAGATGCATGTTTTAATGACATATTTAATAATATTAATTATATTTAAAATAAATATCTTAATTATATTAATCTTACGCATTAAGCCAAATTAAGGTAAAACACATGGTGAACAGATACACATATCAAAAACTAAAAACCCCTAGTTTCTACCCTATGGTTTTATTGAACACAAATAAACTAATTCACTACATAATATACAATATATAATCATCTTTCCAACATTTAATGAAACAAATTATTGAATACAAAAAGGTGGATTTATTGTACAAAATGACAAACTTCATGTGCACTACTGTCATGATAAAAAAATATTATTTGTTAAAATTTACCTAAATGAATTAGAAAAAGGTATTTCCAAGATTTCATCATCTAAAATCATTATTATCATATTGTGATATCTTTATAATTATCATGTTGTCTCAACCGTACAATAAAAACTATTATTATACATAGATGATGATTTGAATGTACAAATAATTTTAAATTAATAATTAAAATAAATATAAACATATTATATTTTTCTTGGTTGTATGCGATAATCACAATGTAAACACTAACAAAATGATATAAATAACGACTAGTTCAATTAAGCTAGATTCTCATAGGGAAATGTAGCATTTACTCTTATTTTTTCCTATTGTGGATGTACATTGTATATTGCATTATTTAATATGAACCAAAATAGAATGGATGTAAATTACGAAGGTTCACAAGGGATCACACTAATAACATTGATGGTCAATAGTACCCATATAGGTTATTGGGTTTCTCAATATTAGTTGATGTTACTTATGTGTTAGCAGAGGGTATACCATTTGCAATGGAATATATTTAAGTTTTCTTGACTTATGGGATAAACCAACATGTATTGAGGATTGTTTGCATTTCATGTTGGGCCTGTATATTTTTTCATAGGAACATACGAAAAAATTGGTAATTCATGAAAGGTGTTTCTATATACATAGATGATGATTTGAATGTATAAATAATTTAAATTAATAATGAAAATAAATATAAACATATTATTTTTCTTATTTTATTTTTCTTGGCTGTATGCAATAATCACAATGTAAACACTAACAAAATGATATAAATAAAGACTAGTTCAATTAAGCTAGATTCTCATAGGGAAATGTAGCATTTACTCTTATTTTTTCCTATTGTGGATGTACATTGTATATTGCATTATTGCATATGAATCAAAATAGAATGGATGTAAATTACGAAGGTTCCTAAGGGATCACACTCATAACATTGATGGTCAATAGTACCCATATAGGTTATTGGGTTTCTCAATATTAGTTGATTTTACTTATGTGTTAGCAGAGGGTATACCATTTTCAATGGAATATATTTAAGTTTCCTTGACTTATGGGATAAACCAACATGTATTGAGGATTATTTGCATTTCATGTTGGGCTTGTATATTTTTTCATAGGAACATACAAAAATTTTGATAATTCAGGAAAGGTGTTTCTAGTTCTATAAAATGTAGAATGAATTTATTTAAGAGAAACATTGACCAGCCAACCTTAAAGACCTAAAATTAGTTTTAATCAAAAAACACAATTATAGGCAAAAAACACTTATCGAATCCAACCTTTGTTTGACATTGTTATAAAAAAATTTAAACAATGTTTAATTCATAATTTATTTTGATAATATTTGTATCATGTTATTTTATTTTATTTTTCACTTTTTTATTGTTGAAAATAATGATTATTTTCCCCCAAAATTATTTTTAGTGTTTCAATTTAGATAAAATTCAGATAAGCCAACTAAAATGTAATTGATCTCATTCTCCTTTATATATGCTTTTTTATTTTTATTTTGACTACATATAAGATATATTAGATAATTATTCTGGTATATCCACCATAAAATATACCTTATTATCCTTGTCCAGACACTTTTGCCAAGATGTCTATTGGTTTCTCTATTCTAGTGTAATGTTATAGCATGACACTTTCATATTTCACATAATGTTGAAGCAAATAAAAATTGTTATTGAAATGTTTTGTTCAGTCATGAACGAGTAGATTCTTTGCTATTTGAACTACAAAAATGTTGTCAATAATGAAAAAGGTTGATGAAACATGTTATTCTTGCAAATATTAAAGAACCTTTTTGAGCCATAAAATCTCTATGGTTGCCTTTGAAGAAGGCACATACTTTGATTCTAATGAAAAGAATGTGAGCATTGATTTCTTCATAGATTTCTAACTCAAAACTATTAATCCTAATTTTATCATAAAACCCATCATGGATTTAACATCTTATTGATCACCAACATATTTAGAATCTAAATATCCAACCAATTTAAAGCCTCATATGATGGAATATTTGATCCCAATAATTTGTGTTCTTTTGAGATGTATAAGGACTCCTTTACTACTACTTAATGACTTTATCTGAATAGATCAATGAATGTTAGAAAAAAAATAAAAATAAAGGATATATGTGGTCTTATTATGGTCTCATAAATGATAATGACAATGTGTTTTTTGTATTTAGTGGAATACATAAAATTTATTGCATCTTTTGATGTCAATATTAGATTATGTTCTATGGTCATGTTGAGAGGCTTACAATATTCCATTCTTAACATGATTTAAATGTCGTCAATGTAATTATGTTTTGTGATGAAAATGTGATTTTGTCCTTGAACTACTTAATTACACAATGAATATAATCCAAATAAATCATTTCAAATATTATGATCAACTATTTTTTGAACTTTATAGTGTACCATTCATTATTAATTGTGATGATAAAATCATTGACATACACCAATACAAATATAACATTTTGGTGAAAATTTTACATATTCAAACTAAAAACTATTTTAAGTTCATGTTCGTGAGGTGCTTATCTAGTTCATCATACCATGATCAAGGGGCTTGTTTCAAACCTTAAAATGTTTTTTAAAGTTTTCACACCTTGTGCTCTTGGTACTTTAATACAAAACCTTTGGGTTATGTCATGTACAATGTCTCCTTTAGATACCATATAAAAAGGTAGTTTTTCCATCCACTTGGTGAAATTTACATTCATTGTGCCTTGTGAGAGCCAACATTGTTCAAATGATAGGCTATTTTGATATAAGTGAAAAGGTTTCATTGTAATGAATTCCTTCCTTTTGATCAAATCCCTTTGTGACAAGCCTAAATTTATGATTTTAAAGTGATATTTTGATCTTAAATTTTTTATGGAATACCCACTTTCAACTAATTGATTTCCAGATGAATGGAGGATCAACCAATTTCCATGTACCATTTTTTACCAATGCATTGTACTCATCTTTCATTTATTTTATCCAAGTTTCATGCTCTCAAAATTTTTAAAATATGTTGGATATGAATCAAACATAATAATGATTTCTTCTTATAGATAATTATTCAATTTAAGTTTTTCCATGTTATCTTGAATTTTTTCAAGAAACATGTCTGATTATGATACTATATGTCTACCTATAGCACATATTTTGAAAAATTCATTGGTTTTGACATCATTAAATGTCTAATTTACCCACATGTGCATCATTATATATGGTTTGGGTGCTTCAATTTCATCTTCTAATGGTCCTTCACTTTATTTCCTTTGTTCTTGTGGTCCTTGTTCATTGTCTGATGAAGTTATACTAAAGAAAAAATGCAACCCAGATTGAGTCTTAGTTGGAGACAATTGACCTATTTTTTAGCATTTGGAACCATATATTTATCATGGATTTGAGCCAAAAATGAAAATTTAAAAGGAGGATCAAAAGATTTGTCTCAAGGAGAGGAAGCATAAAAAATGGGACTACAATTTTTTAAAGAAATTCAATGAGCTTGGTTTGGGTTATATGGATTATTATTATGGGTTTTAGAGTAATCTGGGAGTACTAACCAATTCTAATTTATTCATCTTCATGGTCACTTCAAGGGTGGTTATGTATTATGCTTTTGGGCTAAGAAAGATTCATGGTATCAGGGAGTCCTTTTGGTCTATCTACCATCTTAAGGGAATTTCATGCAATAAATGCTTGGTGAAAATGGTGATGGATTTTTTTCATGTTCTTAGCTCATTTTTACTATATCCATGTTCTAATTTATAAGATAAACCCTTTACTATGAATATTATTGTAATGTATTTAAATATTTTCAAATTTTCACTCTTATTGTTTCCTCTGGGAGACCTGGGCCTCCCATTGTTCCCATTATTGTTTTCCTCATTCTATAGAGACATGGGGCTCCCTTTGTGACTAGATTGGTTTTAGACCTTGGGAAATACTGGGTTTTTCTAATTTGGGGGCTCATTTAAAACCTTTGTGGCTATCATGGTTCTCTCACTTTATCTATAGTAGTAATTTGTTGGATTTAAGACTTGATGGGGACTCTGAAGGGTTTTTGTCCCTTTGTTTGATTCTAGAGACTTCAACCTCCATCTATGTCCAATTTGGTTCTTGTGTCAACCAAAATTGGTTTATGGGTTCTCTGGGGACGCCAATGGTTCTCTTTGATACCCAGGCCTATTTATCCATTACTCTAGGTTAGTTTCTAGTATAACTAAATAGGCTGGGTCTGACACCATTCAAAAGTAATTTTTGCTCTTTTCGTCATCATTGCTTCATTTGGTAGCATATTTTTTTCTGTCCTAGTGATCTTCAATTTCTATTCTTCAACTTCATATTCTGAAATTCCTTCACTATTTTTCTCTTTGTTATTATGGTCCATGTTATTTTTGTACTGCATATTCCTCTTCTCTTTTAGAATCAATGTGTAACAAGTGGATTTGAAGAACCAAAGATGTCACACTAAAGGATGTTTACAACACCACTTCTCATATAGAGTCTTGAATTTAATGTTTTTTATGGTCATTTATTATGAAGGTATACTCTTGTTTTAGTTACCTCAGCCCAAAAGTGTATATTTAACCCCTTGAAATACAACATAACACAACCCATATTCATCACTATCCTATTCATCATCTCTAAAATCCATTTTTTTTGGGGGTGGGAGGGATTGTGAGATGATGTTTGATCCCATTTTAGTCAATAAACTATTTTTAAATGTATTCACCACCATTATCATTCTTGAGTTTTCTGATGTAGGTTTGAGATTCATTTTTAATCATCATTTAGAACATTTTTAATGTCTCAATGCTATAGGTTTTCACCTTCAAAAAAATATCCAAGTCATTCTATTGTCATTATGGCCAAAACCTGAGAGGATTGGAAGAGAACACAAGTCTAATCAAACTAGTTAAAACTTTATTTTAGGTTTCATGTGTGATTTATATAATGGTTCTCTTGGGTCTTTGGCCAAAATGCAAACTTCACAGTTTTCATCAAATTTTGTAGGCAAGGTAGGTAAATCAACAACATTCTTTTTCAACAAATGATTGTTGTTATAATGAGTATGCTCAAATCTATCATCCCACAACATATTTTGATTCATTTAGTTCCCAATGAGATGAGCATAATTCCTTTAAACTTATGTCTCACCCCTAAGTTCGATCATTTTCCCTTTATCATATCCAATCAAGATGACTACAATGTCACTTCTTATTTTATAGTGATGTCACCATTGTCCAACAAGATGGAATGACTTTGTTTCTGAAAAAACACTAGAGACAACAAGTTTGTGTTTAATTGAGGAAGTTATAAAATATTTTGTAGTTTTAAATTTATAATCCTTGGACACTTGAGTTGAATTTTACCTCCTTCATGTGGTTGCAGACTTAATTTATCTATGAGGAATACTTGACCAAACATCTTTCATAAAATTCCTTAAATAAGTATCTTCAAATCATGTGTACAGTGTTGCCATTATCAATAACCTGAGAATCAAAAAATATTGACATGACTTATATCTTGTTTTCTTTATAATCTAAACCATAAATCACACATTCGCTACTGAATTGGATAGTGTTTGACTCTTTTGAACAACATATTTTTAGGTGGAACTCTGTGCTTATTTTTTATCAATGCATTTCAAATAACCATCCATGATTCATTTTCTATGAATTTATATCAATTTTCCAAGGATAAATCATGGATGGTGATTATAAATGTGTCAATAAAAAATAAGCATAAGGTTTTACCTAGAAATCTACTAATCAATCACATGGACTATGAATACATCAAATCTCTTGTTTTACTATTTTATTTGTTTATTTGGCTTTTCCTCTTTCTTATTAGGATATGATTCAGTTTTATCCCATGGAGTCTTGCATGAGTGGGTTTCATTAATTTATTTTATATTACACCATTCACATTAGAGGTGTTGTTTATCATTTTTTTTAAATTTTGACCACCTTAATTTTGATTTTTGCACCTTTTACATTATTTTTTATTCTATTACTTGTTATTTCCTTAATTTTTAAAGACAAATAATTATTGGATGTTTTATATAAAATTTACCTTTCCATAGCACACACTTTCTCTTATGGACTTTGTTTTCTTTTCAAAGGGCTTTTCTAATCTTGCCATCTTTTCAACAAACTAACCAAATGTGAGTCTTCATCTGATTTCTTGATAATATAATACATATTTAGGTTCAAAAGTTTTTAAGAAGGTATTTTATGAATTTGTTCATATATGTGTCAATTTTGACACCCATGGCATCAACACCATGCTTGATTACATGTATTTTTGAAGCCAATCTCATCACATCACCATTTTTTAGCTTGAGGATGAACAACAAAAAATGAAAAAAAATGAATTCCAACTCTAATTTGGAATCATATAGTTACTTATATTTTAAAAATTCTTCCCATGGAGTACCGTATGCTTGAGTATGATGAAACACATCTTAATCGACTGAGGCCCTCATTAAGTCAAATGCTTTCTATTTTTTGCATCCATGTTTAAGTATATTTTACATTCCATATTGGTTCAACTTATTGTGTATTCTGATCATAAATATTGAACCGTATATTAGCTATGATGAGTGTGTTTCCACTTTCCAAGACCATTCTAATATGTTGTATTTATTGGTCATTACTATGCAAATACTTGATTTTATTGAATACATTATTTATGCATTTAGTTTTGAGGTTTTGAAACCCCTAATTTGGTTCTTTACCACTCTAGATGTTCTAATTTTTTTATATCTACTAGAGTGATGTACCAAACCCCTCCATATACTCACCCTTTCTATATATCCATTAGTATAGGCAGTAATCTTTCCTTTTCTTTATACTCAATAGTACATGAAAGAGGCATTAATGTACATGAGAGAAGAATAGTACATGGTACATAGGTGGCATACAAAAAATATTTTCCCTATATTTATCACTAGGTTAACAATAAATCTTCATACTTAATGATATAATTAGCTCTTATTTGTTTTTAAATTTATATTTTGTGAGAAAAAATAAATGGGTAAAGAGTAACTCTCCTTACATATCCTTTATTTTACATTTTTTTTCATAAGTGTCATAGATTAACTTCGTCAATTTCTCAAATTTTACTATTGTAAATGAAATTTTTTATTACAATTGATTGTAAAATTCTTCAAAATTGAAAAAAAAAACTTTAAATTGGAAATTTTCTTTTAAATGGAAAACATAAAATGCATCTGCTCCTCCAATTTGTCTTATATGAATATAAAAATCCAATAATAGAATACGTGAATGAATAAATATTAACTTTGGTCTTTTAAAATCCATCATCATCAAAGAAAACAAATCACATTGTATCTCCTTACTTTCACACCAAGTGGAGGTGAGATAAAATGTCAAAAGAGAGAACATATTGTTGGAACTACTATCATTGATGTCAAAAGTCTAGAAATATAGAATTTAATGTCTACAGGTGATCTTAATGTTTATATCTGGGATAAAGTGTGTTTATATTAATTAAATATTAACAAATATAATTTTGGTTGCATAAAGACAAAAGAGGGCCCACGTGGAAGTCAAAGAATCACCAAATAAATGCAAAAGAGGGAAAGGATGCATTTTCCCATGAAGGGTCACCTTGAGGAATTCAAAGAGTCACTAGATAAAGACAAAATAGGGAAAGGATGTATTTTCCCATGAAGGGTCACCTTGAGGAATTTGAAGAGTCACCAGATAAAGACAAAACAAAGAAAAGATGCATTTTACCATGAGGGGTCACCTTGAGGAATTTGAAGGCTCAGGGAAGTCATATTTGGCACCATTTTCTATGTGAATTGAAAGGTCTAAAAGGGTGAATGCCAAAGGTCATTTGGAAGGCTATAAAATGAGGACTGGGAAGCCATTTTGATGATTGTAATTGAATGATTTTATCTAACTAAGAAGAGTAGAGAAGAGCAAAGAAAAGAGAAGAGATATAGTAATATGATATCATTTGTTGAGAAATCAACACTAAGAGATAGTGATGTTTTATACACAAGAGGGGTTGTTGCTACTATGGGTAGGTGCTCACAAATCATTATTTATTGGTGCTCCTACAAATTGGTGGTTTCAAACTTTAGAAACTTTATTTGGTTCTCATTTATATACTTGAGATTTTTATTCATGCTTTTTCTAACTTTGGGTTTCTATATAAAATCTACTCTCTCTCTCTCTCTCTCTCTCTCTCTCTCTCTCTCTCTCTCTCTCTCTCTCTCTCTCTCTCTCTCATGTCGTGCATGCTATTGCTTTTAGTTTTATTGCATATCTTAAATGTGTGACTAAGTGGTTAAAGTAAAGGAATTTGATTAATTAAAAAATATATAATATACTATGAATTTGTATGTCCCATACTTAACACATACAACCAACACAAAATTTTTTTAAAATAATATCATAAAAAATAAATCCATATATTCCCTAAAAATATGTTTCATGTCCCGTTACAACATATGGTTAGGAAATACTAAGTGAGAGTCTATTAAAATAGATGGGTGAATGTGTAGCAAATTTAAGAGTTATTACAACCAAAATAAATTTTTAAAGGTTATTCTAAGTCCAATGTAATATATGACACCTTAAGAGGTTATAAAATAAGATAAAACAACCAATAATCAATTTAAATTTCAATTTTAGCATCACATTGGTCAAGAAAGAAGAAAAAACACCTTGATTTAAATTTAAAACTGATCAAACTTGGTGAATAATTAAAAAACATAACCACGTATCAAATGAATGATGAACATTGCACCTTGTTTATATCTTTGAAACATCATGTGTTACTTAGGTCAAGTCATAGAGAAAAAAATATACCACTCTATTGTAGAGATGCCTCCTTCAAAGGATAATACATTGGTAAAGAGTAACAGGAACAAATTATTGATTGAGAACTAGACTATGAAGACCTTATAGATGGAATAATGGAGATAATAATGAATAAAGTTTATTAGAAAAATTAAAATACTACTATGATACTAACATTAGGATGAGTAAATTATTTACAAAATGGTAATGAACAATCTTTGGTGCAAGCCAAAATTATCTTAATGATTTACTTTGGAATGAGCCAAGATTTACAGTAAATATGACAAGATGGTTTTTCACTTCATGTTATAAAAATGACTCTTCATATTCCTATGGGAATGTAATCTTAAATTATTATTATAGTAATACAAACTATCTAATGATAGCTAGAATTATGTAGAATATTGTTACATGTTAAAATTTCCTATTTTAATTTGACGATGGTTTATCTGAGCTTACATTTCCTAAAGTTTTTTGAGCATATGGTGATATATTTCAAACCATTTATATTATTTAAAAAAATATTTCAATACATATTCATGTTAAATAATAGATTGGGAATCAAAATTTTCTATCCAATTGGTAATCATTGCTATAGTATAAATATTCAATTATGCCATTAATTGATTGATTTTTCTGGAGTCAATTATTAAAATTGACTATTAAATATTCTTGATGGAATTACCATGTAATTTTATATATTAATTGAATATTCATTACCTTTTTTATTATATATGATTCATTTATGCACTTATTGTGACTGTTAACATGATTTAAAAGTTCTTAATAGTAAAATAAAATAAAATATTACTTGAAGGTATTTCAGTTGAATTTATCAATCATGGATCAATAAAAATAAAATAATGAACCATTTGATTTGAATGAATTTTATCATGAGGTTTCAAATCTTATATATTTTTGTAAAAAAGGGATTAATATTAATAATGACATCTTTAGAAAAAAATCTAGTGTTTATATAAACCATATAAAGAGAAATGTAAACCATCATAGAGCATTGTTTACAAGAATCAAATGATTTTAGGGCATCAAACAACATAGTAATATAACTAGTGAAGTAATATCCAATTCTTTTTTATATTCAAAGGAAAAATATTACCTTACAATGAAAAAAGATAGCTTGGAAAAGAAATAAATATGGACACTATATTCCTATACAAAAATTTATGACATGAATAAATGTATTAGTTAAATAAATGATATCAATGTCTTAAACAAAATTAATACAAATTAAATATGATCTACACATTAATGAATTAACACTAGTTTGAGATTACCTCAACAAAAAATGACTACATTGCCAATATATATCATATGCATATGGCCCTACATAACTTTAGAAATATTTATGAGAATAAAAAACATATTGATTCCAAAATTAAAAACTAGCATCATTTTTATCAACAAAACTAAGAAAAAAATAAATGGGTATTTCATAAGGATTAAATTGAAAACTTGTAGACATGTACATAAGTTTATGATTCATAAAAAATAAATGATACTAATATCAATATAAAAATCAAATAAAAAAATCTCACTACATTTTTGTAGAGACAAATTGTCAATGATTTGAGATTAAGTCACCTAAAAAAGGTTAAATGCCCAAACTCTAGTTTACCACCATTGAGTTATCAAAATAATGAAAATTTTGAATTTAAAAACACATTTTTACATAAACCTTATTAAGATCCATAAAACATTAAAAGACATTTTTCTATAAGAAGCTAATGATTGCACATTGTCAAACAAAATAGTTATATAAAAAAGTTAAGGCACATCCAATTACTTGTGTTATATAGAGAACATATTAAATTAAAATAAAATAATAATAATTTGAGAAGAATAAGATCCCAACAATGTGTCTGATAGTTAAAATTTATGAAAAATTGAAATACACCGATTAAAAGAATTAGAACAATATTAGGAAAAAAACTAAGAAAATATAATAGTCTTACTGGTTTCATATAGATACACTTGTTTGATCTTAACTCACTTGACAATTACTACATGACCAATCAATAACTTATATACATTACCTTCTAGATGTGTAATTTTTTTTAAGGTAATAATAAATGTATTGATAAAAAATGGTATGAGTGTCAAATAAACTTGAATCAAAAACATATTTTTACATATATGTAAAGACATTGATTTGAGCTTACCTTACCTTAAAATGACTATAGTACTAATATTTAGTCTATACACATTGATCTACCAAGTAAACACAATGTCTAAAACCCAAAACCTATTCTAACATCAACCCTAACAAAATACATTAACCAAGTACATGTCTCTTTTTACAAGAAACCAATGATTCCATATCATCAAACAATATAAAAAAATATATTGAAATAAAAAAATAGGTATTTTATATGAATAATATCCCAATCCTTTAGATTTTCATATAAATTTATGACATGAGGAAATGAAACGATATTAAAATTATATCAATGTACTAAAAAATTGAGAAAAATAAATTATTCTCATCACATTCATGCAAAGAGACTTATTTGAGCATAACTCACTATAAAATAACTATAGTCTCAATTTATATATCATCCACACAACCATAAAGTAGATGTACAAGAGTTATATGAGGAGACAAACCATCATAATAGGTAAGCCAATGCCAAGATATTGGATCTTAATTTTTTTGTCAATGATAGCGTACATTTGTGTTGAACCTCTTAAGAAACCAATGTATTATTTAAAAGGATTTATTTTCACACCACATTTTGTTAGAATTTTTGATACCATAAAGAGTTTTTTATAAGTAGCCTATGGACTTGTCTTTCCACCAAATATATCTCGGGTCTATGATGTGTTCCATTTTTAAGTTATATGGAAATATATTTTAGATATATCATATTTTATTTATTGGTTTTCCCTATAGGTGGATGAGAATTATCATGTTTTCTATAATTTACCAAGGGATATAATCTTATGATGCATACTTATCGATGGACATATTGGAATGTGGCACTCATCCTCATAATGGATATATTATTAAAAAATATATGAACACATATGCTATGAAATTTATCTCTTTAGCTATTTTTAACAATACCACATGCATGAAAAATTGTAGTTCGATAGATTATAACTATTATAGATATGATGCATAGGCTAATGTAAACGAATCCATGAATTATTTTATATCTAAAAAGAAGGTTACACAATCAAAGAGTTGGTTGATAATGG